>VYXH01012572.1:135326-211640 GCA_013397275.1 Burhinus bistriatus | reverse complement strand
AGTAATGCTTCATCCTGAAGGGAATGAAGGTGAAGTTGCATTCTTGAACCTGGAAGTACGTTTGATTTCACTGAAACTGAAAGGAACTGAAATACGTTAATTCAACAATTTACAAAGAACAGTACATTACAAGCTCTAAAACATTAGCCCAAGGGAAAAAGCAAATATTGCTCTTGGCAGGGAAAGAATATTTCAGGATGCTGAGTTTGAAGCATTTTTACTCTAAAACTGAGTAAATAAGAAGTGACAGGCTAAATCTTAATTGTTTCTCTGGGCACCACGGTGAGGCCACTCAGTGCCTGGGAAATGGAAACAAGGGCCGTGAGCTTCATCTTCTGTGTGAGGCCAGTATGGGGAGAGAGCCCATGTCAGGGGGCCTGTGACAGATGATGTGCCTGAGACAGCATAAATCTGGATTAGCTGGAGTTTCCCAGAGAACTGATGCCAGCGCAGCCAGAGGGTGATGGATGTGCAGCTCCCCAGGAGGGGCACGGCTTCAAGGATGTCGGTCCTACAGCACTGGTCACCTGCCTGTGGGGGAACACCATGGTTAAAGACAAGAATATTTAACTGCAGCATGCCTCTGCCTCTGGCCCAGCAGCATGGTGAAGCAGGTTGGCTTTGGAGGGCTCCTGTCCACCGGTGTCCCAGCTCTGGCATAGCTCAGCAGACAGTCTTCCCCTGGCTCCCAACCTCTCCATCCCTTCACTCATGGCTGAGCCTTCGGGCAGCTCAAGGTGCCTTGGGAGTGCTTTGAAAGAACTGATAGCTAAACACTGATGTTGCTTTTCCACTGAAAATTTAAACTTCTAATATTTCTTCTGTTTGATGTGGTTGTGTTGCATTTTGCAGTCTCTCACAGAGCAGTGGTTCTGGTCTGTGGATAGTCCTGTATTTCAGAGGTGGGTTTTTTTGGCTATTTAAATTTTCATTACTTAATTTAAAAAAATTGTCACATCCACAAAAGTAAAAATATCCTATAATTGTAAAGCAGCTCCCTTCTTCAGTGAATTTAGGCAACTGCCAAATGCAGAGCTCGAATGACTTGAGGTTGGATGTTACACTAGGGCATGGGTGGCACAGCAGAAGAAGCATAGGGTAACAATTTTTAAAGCCTTTTTTCCCTTCTTTTTTCTCCCCCAGATAAAAGTTATTTTCAGTAACTCTTTTATTTGGTTTCTACTGAGCTTGATTGGTTGTTAGCTGATCATCAGTTGTCTGAAAAATTGCTGCTGTGAATGTCTGCATTTCAGGGCTGAGTAGTGCTGATGCCCATTCAAGAATATTAAGCAGTTGTTTAATGAAGACCTTTTTTATGATGGACATTACTTTAGTGGGTCTGCTACTAGGTCGTTTTTATTATTTCCTGTTTTACAAAGTAAGAACCATGGGAACATCTCACAACTGAGTTATAAAACAGTGAAAAATTGAGTTTATAATGAAAATTGCAACCAACCCGTAAGTCTGCTACTAGTAAATGCAGTGGTAATGCTGGACTAATTAGGAGGGATGGTAATGAGTTTAACACTTTTAAAAAGAATAAATGACTATTTGAAGGAGCACCTTTTCCTGTCAAAAGGAAGTATAAAAGTCATGTTTAAAGGTATTACTCTGTGATTATTACACTGTCGTTATATACCTAAGGGTCATAGAGCCAGATTTCCAGTATCTTAACATGTTGTGGACCATTGACAGAATCAGTGGGGCTACAGGGACATGACAGATAGTCTCATTTAGCCTACAATATGATCATTGCAGAAGAAAGATGGCAAAGGTTATGGATGAGGGGAGAGGGATCGGCCTCAAGAGACTCAGCTGGCCTCCTCCTTGAGTGAACGTAAGAGGCTGTAGCAGGCTGGCAGATAGAGCTCCCAGGGTTGTGATTAGTGGCACAGAGTCTGGTTGGAGGTCGGTGACAAGTGGCGTTCCCCAGGGGTCAGTACTGGGTCCAGTCTTGTTCAACATATTCATCAATGACCTGGATGAAGGGGTAGAGTGTACCATCAGCAAATTTGCTGATGACACAAAACTGGGAGGGGGGGCTGACACACCGGAAGGCTGTGCTGCCATTCAGCATGACCTGGAGAGTTGGGCAGAGAGAAACCTTATGAAGTTCAACAAAGGCAAGTGTAGGGTACTGCACTTGGGGAGGAATAACCCCATGCACCAGTACAGGTTAGGGGTTGACTTGCTGGAAAGCAGCTCTGTGGAAAGGGACCTGGGAATCCTGGTGGACAGCAATGGTGGACANTGACTCTAGAGACATTCAAAACCTGCCTGGACGCCATCCTGTGCAACCTGCTCTAGGTGAACCTGCTCTAGCAGAGGGGTTAGACTAGATGATCTCCAGAGGTCCCTTCGAACCCCTGTGATTCTGTGAAAACCTCACAACTTTTTAGAAGAAAAAAAAAAATCTGAAGTGGTAAATCACTCACTAAACAACCTCCTCTGTATTGAGTAGTGAATACTTGCAATCATGCGTGAATGGCGTGTTTCATGTGATCTTCTTGTGATCACCACTAACAATGAGTGAGATGGTTCATGTCCCCACTCCTCAGCACATCTGGTGTACTTTTTTTTTTTTTTCTCAGGAGAAGGCTAAAAATTGAGTATTTGGGTGCTACAGGTGAGAAATATACTGAAAACTGCTTGTAAAGATTTTAATGGGCTTATCTGTTACTCTTACAGTGCTACTTGATTAAAGCAAACACGTTGCTGCGCTAAAAAAAAAGACAGGGGCTTTATAGTACTTGTTCAAGTTTTAATGTTATTAAACTAAAAGTGGCTACCTAGCTTTCACACTTTCTAGTATGGCAGAATTTTTAAAATTATAGTATTCCCCTCTGCCAAAAGCAACTCAAAATGCAACTCAACTCATGGCAATATTGTATAACATAAATAATGTCCTTAGCATTTAAGGCTATTTAGCAATGAAGACATAGCAGTCTTTATGGCACAGAAAGAGAGAGAAATGGCTTCAACCATTCCTGCATCTTTAAAATGCATACAACTAATATCCTTTAAGTATGAAGTTTCATTTCACAGACAGAACTTGCACACTTTCTTTTAGAAGTAATAAGGAAAGTGTTTCATTTTAACAGTTTAATGCTAGCGCGATTAAGAGTCTTTCATTATTCTGGACTCGTGGACTGCTTTTGCAGAATACAGTTTTAAAATACAGGTCGACATTAGAGGATTTTGAAATAAGGCGAAAACGCTTTTATTTCTCTTTTGAGTGGATCCTTTATTTTGGTACCTATAAGAGAACTACTCTCTTCTCCAAATCCTTTCTCCCCAGGAGAAATCAGCAGGGACATTGTGACTTATCTGAAAATTAAGAGGCTGAAAAGCTTTAGAGGAGGCATTGTAATCTGCTATAAAACGTGTGCAGGACAGAGGCACAGATTTGGAGTTGTTGGTAGCTCTCCAACACGTAGGAGAGAAGCATGAGATGATTAGATTACTCACAAAGTGTTAATCCTGCAGCAATGAGAAAATAAAAAAAAAAAAAAATATCCCAGTCTTTGTGGTTACACCAGATTAGCTAGTACAGAGAGGCAAGCATCTCTTCTCTCATTGTTGCTTTGAGATGTATAATCTCCTATTCTTTGGACTCTTCCAAAGTTCACATACAGAAAATGTTATCATTACAAATACAAAGCCTATCTCTAGAATTATGTTAGTTGCAAAGCAATGTCTCACCTCATTAAAAAATGAGTGCTGTTAGCTTTCTGTTTTTGCAGAAACAGTATTGATCAGACCCAGAAAAACAAGGTAACGTGGGAAAAAAGATGGGGAAGCAGGCTCGCAATGGGTCCCATCTTTCATTTTTCCCAAGTTGCCAGGTCAGCATTCACAACTGACTATCTTAACTCATACAGTTTGTACAATGAGATAGGTGACTTTCTGCTTTTGGTACCTTGTCACCCAGTCACTGGGTCTACTTGACTTCCACGAAGATGACAAGTTTAGCGTTTTGAGGTAGTGGAGCTGAGGTTGCCTGGTAAATGTACTAAGGTAGTTGGCAGGGATCTTGAAAGCCATAAAGCAATGTATCTGAGGACTCACAGTGCTGTGAGTCCACCAGCAGTGATAACGCTATCATACTATTTTGTGAACAACGTAGACAGCGCTGTGTTCCCTGTGCAGAAGAGCATCCTTCCTGGCCAATACCTCCTGCTAAGCCACCTCCAACCCAGTCATGCAGTTTTATCCATCATAATGATTGTGACTCCATGCTAGTGACTGGTATCTTTGACTCCCAGCACCTGTAGAAACTCAGTGGACAAAAGTGAATCAAATTCAGCTAGCAGAAGACATAGTGTTTGTTCCTTTCTGATGCAGTTTCTGTGAAACCAAATGGTTCCTGCCTACAAAGAAGGCACGTTCTCAAAACGCTGAAGAATTGCAGGTTTGGGAGGGAGATTCACCTCCATTCACAGATTCATCTCTGTGCCAGCAGCCAAGCCCTGGTCAGTGGGTCAGGACTTGGACAGGCATCATAACAGATTTCTTGGTGGCAGCATTCTAGGAATTCAGAAATCCTGTACGTCATAGACAGAGGTAGGCATGCCTCCCATTGCTCATGCTCTATCACCAGCCACTCGTGCTTCATCAGATGTCAGTCATCTGTGCTCAATATGTAAGGACATTTTCCAGGAAAAAAAAGCATTTTTGCCCTTGTCACATAGAATCATAGAATCACCCAGGTTGGAAGAGACCTTTAAGATCATCGGGTCCAACCACAAACCTAACACTGCCAAAACCACCACTAAACCATGTCCCTCAGCACCATGTCTACCCATCTTTGAAATACCTCCAGGGATGATGATTCCACTACTTCCCTGGGCAGCATGCGCCAATGTTTGATAACCCTTTCGGTGAAGAAATTTTTCCTAATATCCAGTCTAAACCTCCCCTGGTGCAACTTGAGGCCATTTCCTCTCGTCCTGTCGCTTGTTACTTGGGAGAAGAGACCGACCCCCACCTCACTACAACCTCCTCTCAGGTAGTTGTAGAGAGCAATAAGGTCTCCCCTCCGCCTCCTCTTCTCCAGGCTAAACAACCCCAGTTCCCCAGTTCCCTCAGCTGCTCTTCATAAGACTTGTTCTCTTGTTCACGTTAGTGATATTTGTAGAGTGGTGAATGTTGGAACTAATCAGCCTCCTCCTGGGAACCATAGTTAGGCTTGGGATATTACTGTGCAAATAGATAGTAAAGGGCTGATATTCTTACATTATCTGTAAATATTTCTCCTGCATCTAATTGCCGACACAGCATATAGAAAAAATATGCTTCTGTTCTACTATGTGCTTTTTCTTCAGTTGTCTTCAGTAGAACAACTAATGTAACTTTAAGAGTTCACAGTTTGAATACGATAGGCTTCATTGATTTTTATTTTTAATTTCCCACTGCTGGTGTTTGCTACTAAACACTTTCCAGTGGTGACAGAGAAGTGGACTATATCACGATGCTCTGTTTTATGTGAAGTTGATATTCCTTTTTAGTAGTATACTGAAACTCAAAAAATCCGGAGCAGGACTGGGAGCATTTAGTTGAAACGCCAAGCTCAGCATATTTGTTTGTTATCGAGTATCTCCTGAGGTTCAGTGCCAAGTAAGAACTACATTGCTAGTCTCTCAATAGGTGAGATTTTATTTGCTTGTGAAATGGTGTGTGTTAAACAAAAATTGTGGATTGTGATTTGCATTGCACTTCATAAAGAAAAGTCCAGGGTCCCTGAAGGAAAATCTAAAGGTTACAGTGGGACCTTTATTTTGTTTTTCACCCATGGCCCCAGGTTTAAAAAACAGAATTAAATCATCTGAATGTCTTCAAGCCTGGAAGTGCTGAGAGTCCAGCACTCCTGAGAGTAACGTAATTTCTTTAGGGGTTCATAAATTGGCACCGGACACTAACTTTAGCCTTTTGTTATCTAAAATCTTGGTGTTAAGAATCATCTCTTCACTTCATTATGTAACAAGCTCCACAGGGCTTCTAGTTCCAAGACCCTGATTTTTATAATTATTACAAAGGGGAAATTACTGTGCAGCCTATACTAAATACTCTTTTGTATGAAATGTTTTCATGTCCTATAAAAATGTATTAGTTCCTGCAATGTAAGTGCAATAAATTAATTTAAACTACTGTGGCAATGTGCAGAGGAACAAATGGGCTCAAACAGGGAAGCAAACACACAGGATTAGTTCATGTTCACTTTCTCAGGCTTATTTCTCCTTCCTGGAGGCTTTTGGGAAAGTCAGCTTTAATTTATAGGAGGAACCCTAGGATCCCCCTCCCCAGTGACACCCTCGGTAGGAACCATATGGGTCCGCTGTGGGTTACCCTGCAGTAACCTGTGGTTGTGTTGCCTGGGAATACGGCACAGGTTCTCTCCACCCAATACTGAAGTAACAGGTGGAGCAAGAGCCCATTACCACATGGAAAAGAATAAAGAACTTGACAGTATCTCATGGCTTTATAGAAGTATATAAGCTCTGGGGACAAATCCGTTAGGATGAACTAATGACATCAGTGATGCTTACTGTTGAAAGCAAGCAAGCAAGCAAACTGCAGTCGTGAGTCCCTCCCCCAAAAAAAGTTTGTCCGCCTATTGTTCTTTGCTCATTCTGCTTTGAGGTCCTCTAATTAGGCTTTGTGTACTCTATTGCTTTCCCCATATAAAAGCAGTGATGTATTTTCATGAAAATGGTTTTTTTGTGGTGCATTAATGGCCTAACGTTCTTCCATTATCTGTAAATCCGTATAAAGGCTATTTTTAAAACCTTCCTGTGCTTGTTTATATTTTTAAAAAGGCTGTAGTGTTGGCATTATAATGTAAAAGGGGAGAGCACCTCTTCTGATAGTAGCTAAGCCAAATGAAACCTTGAGTAATGTGAAGCAGGTATTTGCTCATGAGTTACCTTTTTTTTTTTTTGCCTTAGTGTACCAGACACTTACAAAGTACAAACAGTAAAGGAGTCTTCAGAAATTAGTATGTTTATGCTCTGAGGCCTAAAATATCCTTTTTGACAGAAAAGCATGGTAAACTGTTTAGTCTTATTTGTTGTAGAATCATTCCAAATATGTTGTTTGTTTTTCTGGTTTAGGCTCCTAAGGACCCAGTCTCTGGATTGGTACTATAATAATGTCAAAAGCCGCTTCAAGTGTTTTGGAAGTGCCAAAGTCCTGAAGAACTTATACAAGAAGCATAGACTGGAGAGCGGAGTTTGTCCTGATGCAATAGGTAAAGACAGCTGTGTTGATTTCGTATTAGCTTGTCTACTTTAACACACAAGCTGAGACAATGGAAATTCTGAGATTATTTCAAGAAATATTTTTTTAAGTTTTAGGGGTTTTTTTAAAGAAATACTTCCGCAGAGGGAGAAAAAAAGATGAAGTGTCTAGAGAGCTGTTTAAGAATTCAAAGAATGTTTAATCTTAATTATGCCTCCGATACAGAAGAACTGTTATCTTCAGTCTGTAAAGTAAATTGCAGTTTGTATTCTAGCTCATGTTCCAAAATTTATCACAGTTCTGATAAGTGAATGAATGAGAAAATAATTTTGCATTCAACGTCTGGCCTTGGAGCACATTTCTGTGATGTTTGAAACAAAATTTGGTTAAAAAGGGATACATTTCAGTGTCCAAGTTGGCCAAAACTGAGACTGTCCTCACTTAGAGTTTTGCATGCTTAAGGCCACATCTTACTTTTTTTATTGATGTTTGTAAATGATTAAAAAATGCTAATTAAGTATTGGCATCACCCTTTTAAATGAAGAGACACAATTATTCCTTAACTATGGTGTTACAAAGCACCACCCCGTAAGAAGAGTAATTGGAGTTATAAAATGGGTTAGAATTGGCATTTGGTGTCATACTGGTAACTTTAGCAAATTACTCAAAACACTGTTAGCTGGATGTTTGAAATTTCATTGGATTTCTTGGACCAGATACTTCCCTAATGTAATTCTTTTGAAATTTATACAGACACTTTAATTCTTCTATAGTCTTTACTTGGTCTTTTTCTGAAATTATGTGGGATGGTAACTGGACTCTCTAGTCCTGAGTGAAAATTTTAGGTGTTTCTTATGAATATTGACATAAAACCTTCTAGGGAGAAGCGACCTATATATTGAGTTCGGATTTATTAGTCTTTTTGCTTTCTCTGTATCAAATTCATTTTTCTGGAGAAGATTCCTTAACAGTTGAGAACAAATATGTATGAAGACAAGAAAATCCATGTCTGTGAGGGCAGAAGTGGGACAGTGGAATTAAAAACTGTGGGGATGGATTCTTCAGAACTTTAATATGATGTGTTGCCTTTATTTAAGCTGTAGCCTCACTCATTTTGTCCTTGAATGAAAGTGTGAACAATGCAATGATGAATTGCAGTGGCATCTGCACTCTCTGTGAGACCTTTCTAAGGAAGGCCTTTGAGTCTAAATGTCATTGCTAACTTTCTTCGTCTCTCCATGTGACTCTTAGGTAAACCTTTTGTTCCCTTTAAAGATAAATACTAGTATACGTGTCTGGGGTTTGGCTTATTTATACAGAATCGCCCTTTAAACTGTAGAATCTATTTCAGCCCCAAATGTCATATTAAAGGCAAATTCCCTGTACTTTACTTCTACCATGTAAGCTTTATACCTAGTAGCTTCTTCCTCTCTCTTTTACTGTACAAATAGTTTTCTCCATCCAAAACAAACGAGAGGTCTTTGGTATAAAAGCAGTCATGTTTTGTACAAAAGCTGCTGCACTCATAGTTTATACAAAAAACCCGTCCCGCCTGGACACCGTCCTGTGCAACCTGCTCTAGGTGAACCTACTCTGGCAGGGGGGTTGGACTAGATGATCTCCAGAGGTCCCTTCCAACCCCTGTGATTCTGTGATTCTGTGACAAGGTAGGAGGAATTTTCTGGTTATTCCTTGTTGTGTGTGGTGCCACCGTATCTTAAGTGAATATTCTAATCTAATAATGCCTCTGCTCTTAATGGGTACTTCTTATACTAACGTGCGGTACTGTCTTTTTTTGAGCAGAAGGAGGTTTTTTTGAAGGAAGCTTTGAAAATGAAGGAAGCATTTGTGGCAGTGACTCTACGTTCTACCGACAGACAGAAGGTATGCTGCTAAAATCTCATTTGATTAAAACACGGTCCTCCACTTTGAATTACTGGACAAATAGCCTAGAGTGCTGGTAAGTCTTGTCCACAGATCCAGCAATCTTTTAGCTGAAAGATTTAGCAAGATACTAAAAATCTTTTCTGTACCATGCTGGGATATCTTGCTTCAGTATTACAGCTAATAAACGCTTATTCTAGTGTGATTTTCTTAATGTTTAGTTTTTGTTACTTCTTTCCCATTTCCTTTCCTATGCTCATATATTCTTTTCATTCTCTTTCTAATATTCTGTTGGTGTTTATAGGAAGTTTACCCATTTTCTTAGGATTTCCTCTGAACCATTTTGCTGGATTCTAAAATGAGCAACATAAAAATGCTGTGTTTTATTGTGTTTAATATTTACATTTAAGAAGTAACATAGAGATTGAGACAAATTTCTCTGTCTTCAGGTGTTTATTTTACTGTGCATAATTATGAATTGAGGAAATTAACTTTGTCGTGAACAATCTAAGATTTGAATATATGTCCAGAATATGAGTCTGAATTTTGGAGCTCATTATGCAAAGTGTACATATAGAAAGAACATGGTGTTTTTTCTTATTCTTCACCTAGGACACAGCATGATGGATACCCTTGCTGTGGCCTTACGTGTTGCAGAGGAAGCAGTGGAAGAAGCTATTTCTAAGGCAGAGACCTACAGTGACAGCCTGGTAACATTAAAAAAAAAAAAAAAGTATTAATTTAAATAGAACAATTATGTTTCTTTTAATTTGGGTAGTGGTACAAAAACAAGTAGATACAAGGAAAACATAAGAAGTAGTGACTATCTCATGCCATACCTAAGGAGTTGAGTGTGGGTTTTATGAACTTGTATCCAAGATGCATGTTGCATTTCAGAAGGTGACATGCGATGTAAGTACCTGTAATTTCTTCCCACAGTGCCAGTAGGGCACGTTCCCCATTTCCTGATCAGTACCATTCCTGTGAAAAGGCTGTTTTTATGTGATTTTAGAAACTACAGATATCCATTTTTATGCAGGACAAGCAGAACGAGGCTTGTTACTTGCAGGAGCACAAGGAGGACCTCATAGAAGAGCTGGCGACAACCATCGTGCAGAAGGTATGGCACGCATTTTTTCCTTAGCTTGTTTAATAGCCAAAACACAATCCTTTAGTCTGGTGAGCTCTGATTGCTGACAGCAAAAATGATGACACCAATGTAGAAAGTAGAGTAAAAGACAAGTTGCAACTTCAACTATCACAGTATAGGCTTAATCAGCTACTACTGACAGAGATATCAATTTATAAATAAGCTTAATCTAGTGCCTAAACTGATGGCCTACACCCTCAGGGCTGAAAGGTACCACTTCCTCAGGTACGTGATATCCTTCCTTGGAAGAGGAGGCACCAGCTTGATGGAGTTTTACATCTGTACTTCACTTCCCAAAAGGCACAAAGTTTTCCAGTGTAAAGAAGTGTGGCTCTTGACCATACCAACTCTGCTGAACCCTGCATCTGCAACACATACAAAGAAAACATCGATCGTTAAAATAGAATTCTGTTAATGATGCTGTGGGAGAGGCACTCAAAAAAATCACAGAATCCTCTGTGTGTTTGATTTATTTTGCTTTTTCTGGAAATCTCATTCTTCTCCCTGCAAATGTTGCAGTTGGCACGGACACAGCACTGAAACGGGGGGCTACCGCTTGAGTTTATCTGGACAGTCTGGAGCAAGGCAAGATGAGCTGAACTGAGTGCTGCTGAGCTCCCGTGATCAGTAAAGTAACCAGTCTGCTAAGTTTGTCTCCCTCCATGTGAACTAAGTTAATTGCCACATCTGTGTATGGGATGTGGCATATAACAATGTATGGATCACACACCAGAAGAGGAACATGTTGTTTATAAGGCTATCAAGAAAAGCCAGAAACTCAATGGAAAATAATCTGCCTTCCTTTTTAATAGGGATCATAGAAGATTAATTCTGCTTATCGAGTCTTTGATAGTCCAGAGCCTATCTCAGCCAAGCTTGAATTGCTACTGCTTTTGTCAAGAGCTGCCTAACAAGATCTTTTATGCCATAGAATAATACTTTGTAGATACTTTAAATTGGAGTCAGAAAAGTTGTGGAAATGAAGTGTAGCAGGATATAATCTCTCAGTGTAGGGAGACAGGTAGTCTTCTCTCTCTCTTAAGACAGTGTAGATTTTCAAAAACAAAAATAGTACCTAGACACCTAATACCTCTTTGTTTTCCATAGAAGGGTGTCTAGATGCCATGGAAGCCTTTGAAATTCACCTCATAAACTAGTATCTTATGTTGGTTTGCAAACATTCTTGTCTGAGAAAATACTTGACAGATGCTGCTAATGTTTAAAGAGGTACTGTAGGGATGGGTTTCCGCGTTTATTTAATTCACCTCTGATGTTCCTACAGGCATTGATTAGGATTTATTGTATCGATGCTTATGCAGTTGCAAGATGAGAAGATGAGAAGAAATGCATGCAGGTTGTCAGAATCATCCTTGCATGAACTGGAGCGAAAGCAAAGGGAAACTCAAATGTTCTTCCTAGGCAGTTTGCCTTGAGACAGGGTTAACGTAGTTTTTCTCCATATGGCTCAGACAGTATTTTCCAAGCACCGTTTTTTTCTCCCTGTCCCCGGTTCCCATCCCCGCCCCGTCCCTATCCCCCCTACCTTACAGATTCTAAAGAAGCAGAAAAGCAAAACGGAGCAGGCCGAGGCTGACTTTGAATGGCCACCATCCAGGAGCAGTGGCCTGGCGTCTGTGGCTGTCTCAGATCAGAGTATGCTGACTTTTCCAGGGAGCCGCAGGGGGTCCTACACATTATGGGTGAGTGACTTAGCACAACTATTGATGTTTTCTGCTGCACGAAACTGGAAGATTGAAATCATGGAGAAGTGTACTTACTGCCTGGAATGGTACGTAGAGACTTGAAAAGAACAAGCGTTAAACCTGTGTCTGGACAAACTGTTGCTCAGTTGCGTGCTTTCCTAGCACATCATGGGCCATGGAAGTGCATCACAGACATTGTGTTGTATTGATGAGTGTGTTGGGAAGGACTAAGTTTGTGATATGAGCAATCTCACTGCTTGATTTGAATGCTAACAGGACTCAGTGCCTCAGTGTTTATTCCTTAAAACAGTTTTTATGCTCACTTAGCTTTTATTTGGATTTTTGCTGAATGTTGTATTTTCTTTTGTACAATGTTAGTTTTCTGTAATGTTTTTTTTTTCTCCTTAGCCATCTTAAAGAAAACAGCCACCACCACCACCAAAAAAGTAAACCCAACTGTAGAGCACCATTTATGTCTTACGCTAAAGAGTATTTCCTCCTTCTTTCACTTATTTCTCAGCACAATGCCTTTAGCTCCTGCTGTAAGCTGACGAAAATCTGACAAGCTACGTTAGTAACATTTTAAGAAGAGCAGCAAGTGAAGAGAAGTGAAAAGGAGCTATAGGCTTGGATAGACTGTTTCACAGTCGGTGAGGGATGACAGTGACAGATGAGTTCCAGTGCGTTTTGATACAGTGGTTTAAGCTGCTGCTCCCAAGTGTCCTGCTACTGTGTCAGTAACCACCTCTCCCCCACTGAGCAGAACCACCAGAACTGTGCCCTAGTTCCCAGCTAAGTTTGCTAGCTTACGCTGCCGTTGAAAACAGATTTATGCCAGAATATAAGACTGTGGGCCAGAATTTCTGAGATACAGACTTACGTTCTTATCCCCCACCTATTTCCATATGGAAGGAGTAATGCCTTTAGGCTGCTGTTAACCGAGTGATCACAAGTCAGGGTGAGAGTGTTTAAGGGCTTTGCTCTGTAGCTCCTATGCAGCTCATTTGTGGAACGTAAGAGCCAGGAGAGGGAGAGTTAATTTTATGTCTGACTCAGCTGAGTTTTCTTTCTGGAGTTTAAGGAGAGGACCTAGGGGAACACGTTCAAATCCTCAGTTATTACACCAGAAGCCTGTTGGTGTTCTGCATTTGGAGACTTAAGCTTGAACTCAACACATTTTGAAATTCTGTTCTGAAGTAACTAGTTTGAGTCCCAGATTTTCGCCAGAGGGAAACTCATTGGTTTGAGAAACAGTAGAAATGTCATGCTAAGGTGGGAAAAGACACAGTGAACAGCTTCAAAATTTCTGCAGCCATCAGTCAGTACTAGAGATACAGATGTGTACAGTGCTTTATAAGGACTTTCTGCCTCTTTAGGGGGTCTTTCACCACATTTGTCACCATTTGGTCCTATTGTCTTCCACACTGTGTTAAGGAACATGAACGAATTTGGCCATCTGGTCTGGATTCTCTCACACACCCCCCCATAAATTCAGTTTCTGCCTTTTGCTTTGCTAGGTTGTTTTATTGTTTTCTTTTGTCCCTTGAAGTACACATGTTTATTTTTGTTTTGCTTTGAATAGAGGAGAATTTTCTTAGTATGACCAGACACCCTTGGAAAGGTAGCGTAACTCCAATTGCTCCCATAGCTAATATAGTTGCAGTTATGTTAGCCTATTAGGCTAGCAGAAATAAAGTCACAGAAGCTCTAACAAAGGGTCTGCTGGAAAGTGTACTGAAAAGCAATTTGTGCAGAGCAAACACAGAGCAGTTACAGCCTGCTTGATTCTCATCAACAGCAGTGGAACAACCCAATTTCCTTTTCTTGAGCTTGCTTTCCATTCAACTTTGCTTTCATTCATCTACGAATGGTAAGCACACATCTGTCAGCAGATTTGGAGGACTTAACTGCATCAGTTTCTCCTCTGTATGTCATTTGAGAAAGGTACTTTTTCTGCCAGATGAATTGCCGTATTTTTTCTTTCCAAAACAAAACCTAGCTTCTACAGAAGCTGGCAGAGAGGCCCTATGGCCATATGTCCTTTCCAGGCAAAGCTCCTTAGTGCCTTGCAGCTGGATTTTGTAACTCTTGAGTCCAAGCTTGTGAAGTTTTTGTATTTCCTAACTGATGACATTATGTTGACCAAAAAAACCCAAACTCTTGGTTTGTGTACACATCCTACCATTGAGCTGTGTGTGTTGGCTTAGTTTGAGCAGAGATCTGCCTGTAACGGTAAAACCCCTTTCTTACTAGTACACGCCACAGCTAACAAGGGGGCTCTTGCAACAGATCTCTTAAGGCAGACGTTCCTAAAGTAACCAAGGTTTTTGTAGACAGACTATGTGGCCACAATAACCCTAAAGGAAGCAAAAAAAAAAGTGCATTTTTTTCTGTCAAAGCTCTGAAGTTGACTGTTACTGGGTTGGTGTTATATACATGAACCTGTTTACCAATAAGGATTATTTAAGTAAAGCTTCCTCTGTTTAAGGCTTTCTTTGTCACCTGGCAAACAAATTAGTATTTGAAGCAAGCAGAAGCAGGGTAGGTTAAATAAAAGGGAAGAAGAAACGTGATTAACAGACAGACAGACTTGCAAATGAAAGGGAGGTAAGGATAGCAAATCTTAAGGCAGTTGGGATTTCACAATTTAAAACTGGAAATTTATCTTAGAGCAGATATTTTTGTCTTCTGCGTAGAATATAATACATGCAGTTTCGCTAGCACAATAAAGCTAGTAACATTCAGTTACTTAGGGCAGTTGCATGCTATAACACTGGCCTTTAGAAACCCATCTTTATTACTGCACTGCATTTTATTAGCAAAGTCGCTTGCTTACAGTGTGAGGGGGAGCTGTAATAACTCCAGATATAACAGTGTGGTTATATCTGCCAAGGAATTTTTCTTTTAATCGCAGTGATTTGTGTGTAGCTCATCCATATCAGCCAGAAACTTCCAGTGAGCTCTGGAAGCCCTGCATTCCCTCCCTGCTCATGCCTCTTTGTAGAATGAAGTAAATGCTGTATGCAGAGAACTTGAGCTGTGTAAGCTGGGGACAGCACAGTGCCAAGAGAACAACTGCGTAAGACCTGTGTGAATGGAGCAAAATCTATTGACCCTCGTATTAAGGAGCACACACACACACGTGCAGTATTTCCCTGAAATATATTATTGATTGTTTAACTGCAGTACTATGGTGTGATAGTAGCTATAGATACTGCCTTTTCCTTTTTTTCTTAGTTTTTTTGAGACCTCTTGCCCATGCTAAAAATAGTGATACAAGGCTGAATATTTTATTTCCCCATCTCATAAAAAGAGATGGATGGCACCATCTGTTTCTCATTACCAATAAGCAAAGGCTGTACAACGGTGGGATAGGAGGAGCTTAGAGCAACGGGTGGATGCTTCTCTGCTCTCAGTCCGTTTCCCCCCCCAGTACATCACTGCCAGCGAGAGCAAACGACAAGTTGGCATGTTGTATCCCATTTAAACATTGATGGAGTGCAGGCATCCCAGTGTGTCCTAAGTGCTGTATTAGTGGTCTTTATTTTACAGCTAAAAGATTGCATATATAAACAGAAGCTGATCCATAATTTATAGTATGTAAAACAGCTAGGGATATAGGGAAAAGGAGGATTTCATTAAATACACATTATGATGCACCTCAGGGGAAGCAGAAATTTACTGGTTAAGTTAATTATAGGGTCCACAGTGTACCGGCAGTTGCTTGTTTTATTCTTTTTTTTTTTTTTTCCCCTTTGATTTGTTTTAAAGAGAAGGAAGGTTCCACAAGCCTGAGGTCCAAAACTGCTTTGGAAATCTCTGGAGGTTTTGCAGGTGCTGTATACCTTTGTAGGTTTGTCCAAAACAAATATTTGAAGAAAACCTTTTTGAGGAGGAATCCTGTTAAGCAGTCACACAACACAGTGGGAGAGCTGCTTCAGATGAAGGAGGCATAACACTGTAGGAAGCTGATACCAGCTGACATCAGTTCTTTCTTGTCAACAACTCTGTATCAAAAACATCATATTTATGTCTAATTAATAAATGTGTCACGTCATAGGGAAGATGGAGCTTTTAGCTTTTATACATGAGCTGGGATCAGAAGGTTGCACAGAGTGTATTGCTGGGACCTACTTCCAATGAAGCAGGCGTGCATTTATCCAGAAGCCCGTCAGCTGGATCCTGATGGGTTATTTACTGTCTTGTTCCCTTCCAGAAGAAGCCAACTGCAGCACTATCTTCTCTGCACAGAATGGGAAAGAACAGTACACTTTGAGGTGGAAAAGCACTTGGTACTTTAGAAAACAATGGGTCTTTTTCTAATTAATATTTATTGTGAGAAGATCTAGCTTTCTCGAAGTACTTTCCGGGTTAGAAATCTTACTGTCATCTGCTGACTTTGCAGGTGTAACATTGTAGTCTCACTGGAAAAGCGATCTGGATTTCAGATGAGGATAACCCTGTCCGTAGTAATCTGGCTGATTTCCCTCCTTCCACTGCAGCAGAAGAATAGGACACAGCTGCTTTTGCAATTCTGACTCAGCAATTAGTACCACTTTTTAAGGCTTCGGGTGGCTAAATGATCAGTGCAAGGCTAAACGTGACAGCGTTGTCCTTTTAAAGTTGTTTGTATAGTTTGAGTTTGAGATGCATCTCTAGCAGAAGATCACCGATTCTTGGTTTCATGCACTTGGCGAACATCCAAGATGACAGTTTTGGATGCTAGATATATGATCAAGCCTATGCAGGCCTACATTCAGCTGGGTTACGCTTACTGCCAGCAAACCAAGATAGGTTTTAAGGCAGGAAAGGGAGTAGGAGAGAGGACAGAGAAGGATGGTCATTCTACAATGTTATTTTCCAAATAATTTAGATCATATGTTGTTCTTTCAGCTTCATTTTGTTTTGAAGATGTTATCTTTAAACTGCTGGATATCACAAAGCTTCAAGGTCTAACTTAAAACCTGTGATGCTCAGAGCTAGGCTGCCTGACAAATCTTACTTTATTTTTAGATTAAATCAGGGTGTATATTGTCACAGCGAGAAGCAAATAAACACAGAACACTTAAGGCTTCCTCTGTCAAGTGGATGTTTGAGTAGGAGATGCAGTGATTTGCTGTGATGGGCGAGTGCACTGCTGCGCACAACTTTGGAGACAAGGGTCAGAATGGGACATGAAAGGTTGCATGGGGTACTGAGCACCTAGAAATTAATAAAAACAGAGTAATCGTGTGCAGTGAAGAGTATTCTCTTGGAAAAAAAGGTGAGTTTATATGTAAGCCTGCAATTAGACTTGAGATGGAAATGCCAGCTCGCCTCCTTCCCCTGCTCCTTTATACACATGCAGTCTCCTAGTGGGGTACACCAGTAGCAACTTAGAATCATATTGCCCTACACCAGAAGAGGAGTCTGTCCTTTGCAGTTGCTCAGCTTTCTCATCTGTAAATAATATAGTAATACTGTCATCACAGGATACCAACTGAGTTCTCAGTATCCTCAAATGAAAGGTGTTACGCAACTGGGAAGCATCTGCACCGTTTGGTTTTTTTCAAGAGATGTAATAGAATATTCCAGGTTTGGGAGGAGGGAAAAAGAATGGATCATGGGGGAACATAAGAGAAATAGTAACAGCTAAATGAACAAGGGTACCTGTAAAGGCGCTGTTTAGATTACAGTTGCATTGGTACATCTGCCCTCTATTCCTATCAAAGCATGTAACAATTGTTTTACCACAAACTTCTATAGACTTCTTCACATCAATCCATTACATTGATTGAACTATGCTATTTTATGCTCCTAGCACTTTCCTAAATTGTTAGCCCCGTAAGTACAATAAAAGGATGTTTATACTCATCTTCTGGAACCAATATTTAAATCTCCCTTATAACTAGTTTGCAAATCCCTTGCAAATCCCTTGCAACCAAAGCATTTTTCACATGTGGGGCCTGCTTACTATTGGGGGGGGGAGTCCCTCAAACACTATGGATTATACTTCTGTGTGGTGATGTGTAGAGCTACTTGCATGCGCAGCAGCAATGGGTTTGTTCGTGAATAACCTCCTGCCTCTCTCCCTTGCAACCCATCTTTGTGTCGTCAAGGTCAACTAATCCAAATTGAACCAAAATAAATGCACACGCAAATGTGGCTCTATGTATTACACAGCTTGCAATTCATACTGCTGACAGACCTATTTGTGATTAACTGAGCCTTATCTTTGTGCTGCTTTTAAAGGAACAATACTTTTAAGTATTGAAGCCAGTAGAAGGATGGCAAACCCACCTAAAGGGCAGCTGGACTATGTCTGTGTCAACGAGTGAACACCAAGCCAGCTTGGGCAGACCCTGGAAGGACGGATGCTCTAAGGCTTTTGCAGGAGAGGGAGCAGTCATCTTTGCTTTCTCCCAGTCAGTTATTGAAGGATGGAGTCGGTTATCCCTGATGGCTGGGATATCCTAACCAGGGTTTAGGTCAGGGCATGAAGAAGGGAGTTTCTTTTTCGATTGAGTGTGAAAATCTCCCATTCATCTGCCTGTTCTTGCCCTTTTTCAGAAGCCATAGTGTTGTTAACAGATACTTTGCCACATACAAGATTAACTAAGGAACAGATGCTTGAAACCCTTGGTATTTCACTCCCACTGCTAAATGTCTGGACTGCATACATTTGAGCAGAGTGAAAATCACTTCCAGGGATAAATAGGCTATGGCAGAGTGGCTCCTTCACGAGCTTATACTGTCTCCTTCCTGGTGTGGGAGTTTACTTACCAAAGGATGCATTTGCTGTGGATGCTTAGGGATTGCTACTGTATTTGCTCAGGTAGGAGGGACCTGCTGGTTCTCTCTGTGCATTGATTGTATTCCTAGAGCACAGATGAGAAGCAGGTGAGGGTTTTTCGCTGCACCGCTAGCAGGCATAGCCATAGAACTTGGAGGTGAGGAGAAGGGACGGATAAGGTTGCATTTAAGTCATCTGTGTTCATGCTGTCAGTTCTGGGCTGCTCCCCTGAATAAATAAGATAGTCTTCAAAGCCCAAATTAACAGCTGCCCCACAGGTCAGAGCTTGCACAGCACAGGATCCAGAGGTGCCCTGTCTGCCCTCAGCCCCAGTGTTGAGGTCTCAGTGCCTGCAAGGGCTCCTGCCATGGTGACCCTGCAGCTGCCTTACCCATGTGGCACCCAGGGTTTTCAGTCCCTCCTGAAGCTGGAAGAGTCCTTGATCTCCTCTAAGTAAGTGCAGAATAAATCACATTTTTACTAGCTAAATCAGACCATAGAAATAGTGTGAAATAGGAGGGAAGTGAGGAGAAAAACATGCGTGATCCAGAATATAATTTGTAGAGTTCGGTCAGTTGCTTTTGGGATCTATTTTGAATTACCACTCTGGCTTCTCTTTAGAAGAAAGAAGAATTACCCATACTCTTTCATCTTTCGAGGAAGAATGTAGAGCAAAGTCTTGATATTGTCTCTCTAAACAATATGCATACATATAAGAGTTATTGAAAGTAAAGCATCCATAGACTATCAACGTTAGACTCAATATTCACAAGCATGGTTTATAAGTTGTCCTTGCTTTTGGTTACTTGTTTTGGTTTTATTTATTCAGTGTTCAGAAGCATGAACTTGTAAATTGTTATAGACAGGAGATGGAATATTTATATTTATTAAGTAATAGGAGACATTGTATGTGATTATTTTTTATTCACTCCTTCCTTCTTTAGTCTTCAGAACCCATGTTGTCTTTTTTTTTCCCTGAAGGCTAGCAATGAAGCAGGACTGTACATGCAAAAATTATTCCTTCTAGAAATTATTCCTTCTAGCGCTAGCCCAGTACAAGATGAAGACTGAGTTCTGCCTGTCCAGACATTTTAACTATGCAGCAGAAATTCCCTGAAGAGGGCTAAAAAAAAAAAAAAAACCCAAGAGAATAATAATGTCTGGGTTTTCTTTTTTGAAACAAACATCTCACAGCAGATGCCAGTAGGCAGGATTCGGTGGGGAACTCATCTAACTAAAGTGTTTGGAAATGCCTGTCAATACTGTAACTATATTTTGCAAGCTGTGCTGTAGAGCACAGCAATCCAGTATGCAGCACGTGCCTCCAAGGGAAGAGAGTGTGCAGCGATCATAGCAAATGACCTGTTTGGTTGCAATGCCATCTGCTGATGTACTAATTTATTGCAGAAACTAACAATTGCAGTACCTTAGTGTCTGACGGCAAACATATACAGGGCAGCCTTGTAATTCATCACAAATGGATACACCTAAAATAGCAGCTGGCTGACAAGTTTTTTTGCTGAGGAACCAGAAGTGGTTAGAAAAGGTGCCAGTAGCTTTAGCTGGGAGGGAAGGGTCTTCTTGACCTCTCATGTCTTTATCAATCAGGACCAAAGCTCCTACATTCCTGCCTCCTTTTGAAAATCCTATTTAGGCTGCTGTATTATTTGGATACTTTTGGAAAATAGACTGGATTGGTGGTTCTGCCCTGAGATCTTGTTGCTGTCCAAGTTTATAGGCAATTGGTAAAGACTCAGGGCCATGGCTCTTCCACTTGGTCAGTAAATATGCCCTGTTCCAATGTGAACTGATCCAAGAGCCTGTCAGGGTAGCTGGCTTTACCTCTAGGACTTCTGTGCATCCATACACAGGGAAACTACATGGAGCACCAGCCCCCAGATAGGCTTCTCAATCCCATTCCCGTATGTTCAGTGTTTTGCTTCCTATGCAAATGTCCGTAACAGAAAAATGTCCCCCATGGATCTACAGGTGGGCTGTTATCTCTGTGACGAAGGGAGGCACAAATGCAGCACAGTGATGCGGGTACTTCTGCTGCCTGCCACAGGCAAGTGTGGCAGTGAAGTCAGCAGCACGGGCAGGCAGGTACATAGGTTTGTAGCCCATGCTGAACCCCAAACTACAGCTCTAGGGCTGCTGAGTTAGTGGTGCCAGCTGAGTTCAAGTTGATGCAACTGTGCCAACCAAGATTAGAGTTTTTGCTGTGTACCCTTGCACCAAATAACTAACTTTCTAGTTTGCTCTTAATTGCAAAAGCAACAAAAGGAGGTCTTGAGTCATTTGCTTTTCAGATAGAGTCATCAGTCAGGCTGGTTAATTGGAGATAAACTTGTAGACAAACATTTGCTTTCGTGCTCTGAAAAAAATGGCCATGTTTATGCCAATGTAGACTGATTTGTTCTCATGCCAGGATATGCTTCTGTCCTATTCCTACACCAGGCTTGGCTATTGACACTCCTTTTTTGTATCATTATCACTGTTACCAGTGATTTGAACTGCTATCAAGGATGAATATTTACACTTTCTTTCCACCCGTACTTGTCTGAGTAAAACACAATTCTACTATCTGTCCTTCCATCCCTATCTAAAACTAACTTTCAGAACAAGAAATAACCTAAGCCTCTACTTTTAATTATTCTTCTTAATTGGAGCTTATTAGAATGCTGTCAGTTCTTGATCATTTAAATCTCTCCAGTTACAAGAACTACAGAGAACTGCAAAAGTAGTAATGAAGAATGCTAGTTCAACAGCCTTTTCCAGTAGCATCATTTCATCCTTTTTCAGGATTTGAATGCAGGGGTGCAGTCAAGCTATTTTAGCTTGGCATTACTTTTCTCTCCTTGAGCCTTCTGTGACATTGAACCATCTTCAGTGAGAAGATGTGGTACTTATAGCAGAGCAGTCCAAGACAGATTTTATCAAAAATTCACATAAAGTGTAGAAAAAGGATGAGGATGGCCTCAAGCCAAGCTTTGGAGGCACGAAAAGCGTTCTCCTTTGCTGCATTTGGAGGGATTTTCCTGGGAATTAGCAGCAGTTCCTGCATAATACCAACTTTCTGCTCTCCACAGAGAGTTGCAGAAACTGTGGAGAGCAGTTTCCCTCTGACCTGACCTGAAAGTTTCAGCACACAATTTAAAATAATCAGCTTGTTTTAGATAAGCTTGTTTGGATAAGCTTATTTGGGATCCTAGGCTGCTACACCACATGGGACTGTGTTTTCTCTCTTTTCTGTGCTTCCTTGTTTTTCAGTGTTTTTTGTCCATCAGACCCTTCATGCTCATCTTCTCCTTTTTAAATCCTTCAAGCTGTTGTGTATCTTCCTACTCCTTCTGAAAGATATATCTGCCCTATAGTGTAAGGTGCACCTGACCTAGCTTTAAATTGCTCAGGTAGTGCTGGTAGCAGCGTTGCTGGGGAAGAACAGGGCTGAGGGCAGGCTTGCTGAGCTCCTTCAGTGGGTTTCACAGCCCATGCCAAGTTCTGCATTGCCAGGACTAAGCTGCTGGCAGGTCTCAGGTTAGTTGAGAGCTCAGTGCAGACACTGCCATCACTGTGATGCAGCCTTTGCTGTGATGTTTATGAAACAGTGAGTAGGCAGGCGAGAAACTGCCATTTAAACAAAACACCCGAAAAGTTGTCAAACCTACAGATTTTTCATTATAAGAAAAACCATGTTACTTTCATTATCTAAGCCCAAAGAAAAAACATGTTACTTTCATTATCTGAGCCCAGGTTATCATGGAACAGACAAGTTTTTCCTGATTTTTTTTCCTTCTCCTTCTTACGATTCAGTTCTTCAAGTAATGCGGGAAAATAGATACTAGTGATTAAACTGTAGGATATTCCTTCTTCTGGGTTCTTCAGCATCTCTTATCTCTCTGTGTTTGCCATACACATGGAAGAAGAATGTGCCCTGAGGGACTATTCTTGGTACTGTGAAAATAATAACAGCGACAACAACTTCCTCTTTTCAGTTCTTAACAACTTTAACACAAAGAGATCAGAGGGTGGCAGACGTGAACTGGACCTAATTTATTGTAAGAATGGGAAGTTGAGTAGTTCTTGCTTTACTGTGAAGTGAGCCACAGCACAGTTCAGGCTGCGAACTTGCGGCAGAATTGTTTATATTGGCCATATATCCTGGCAGGACGAAATAGAAGTTAATGAGCAAATTCCTATAGCAAAACAACTTATGTACCTGTCTGTATTGTGTTAAATTATTAACCCTTTTGCAGGGTTAAGGAGGACTTGGATGATCTTGATTAGTTGAAGATCTAGTTTGAGGTTTGAAACAGCCTAAATATACACTTGAATATAGCTGGTTTGTGAAAGTGGTCATCTGAATGATGCCCTATAAAATTATACAGTACTATGAGCTTATTTTTAGTAGTTCACGTCACTGAATTTGAAAGGAAACGCTCCAATGCATCATGTTAGGACCTGTGTCTTTGCATGGGCAGGATTAGCCAAGTTAGACAGTTATTGCAGTTATAGAAAATATTTGATTCTAGGGCACTAATTCTGGCTTTTTCTCCAGAGTTCAGAAGCCATACTAAACCCTCGTGTTTGGTTGTGTTTCTTTTTACTGAATCTGTTATGAAATCACACTGCTGAGCCAAGGATATAGGAAGATTTGCAGTTAATTAAATCTTCTGTCATGGTACAATGGTCCCACACAGGAGCATTTCAGATGGGAGGAGGTGCAGCCAGAAAAGTGGTGAAATTGTTGCTTTCAATCCAGAAGGACTCCTAGCAATGCTTATGCTGTCCTGGGAATTGCAGGGACTTGAAAACAGCTGAAAGTCAAGTTATCCTTTTCCTCATCTGCACCAGCGCAAAGCAGAACTCTGATGCGGGCAAAGACTGGCCCGTTTGAGATTGATTTGAACAGTTTTAATTAATTATTTGTAATTTGAACATCAGTTAAAACACAAAGATTTGAGAGTGCCAGCTTGGTCTGCATAAAGAAGCTTAGCCACTTGAAAGTGTATTTCTTAATGAAACTCTGGTGTATACAGGCAGTCTTTTACCAACTCTGTTATGAAGGCCAAGACAGAGGTTTTGAGTGGTAAAAAGTTATGGGGAAGAAGCTAGTTGTCATTTGAAAAAGTGATCTCTTTTGCCATTCAAGCTGCCTAAGCACTTACTGTCATCAAAAACAAAGTTATCAATGAAAAAAAAAAAAATTGTACTGCAGCCAAATAGTGTCAGCCAGATGTTAAAACTTGACTCGAGCTGCTGTAGCCTTGTCTCTAGAATTACAGATGTGATTTGATATGTAAGAGTGAATTCTCCTGAAATCAGCAGGATACTGCCAGCTTTCACAGGTTTTTTTAACATCTGGCCAAATTTAAATGTGACTCCTGTAACTGACCCCAGTGCCTAATTCAAAACTAAAATGTATGATCTATTTATGTGTTCCAAAGGAAAGCGCCTTCCCCTCAGTAGTAATCTGGGCTCTTTAACAATCACAACAGTATTTCACCTCATTTTGACTTGAAATATGACCCTCCTAGAAACAGATAGATGTGCAATTGTAGGCTATGTTGACTTCGTTAGCAAGACTGCATAAAACTGCCCAGCATATTGTGTGATATGTATGTCCTAGCAAACAAAAGAATTCTGCATTAAAATCAGTTGAGTTGCACATCTATTTTGGGGGAACAGGCTGTTCGTTTGCTTTTTTTTAATTTTTAATTTCAGCAAATTGTTACACCAGATGGCCTGTTGAGCCAACAATAGATCATCATGTCTCACCACAATGGGATCTCTTTCTGGCTAGCTTGAGTTGAAGCAGTCAGATATCAGTCCTCACCAAGCATGTTCCTAACAACTTCACCTTAATTATTTCTTTCCATCTGGTCCGTGGTAGTATAAACAATTTCCTGCCTCCTTGCATATCATCAGAAATACCCATAAATAAGCAGTCTAGTGCTGAAACAATTCTTTTGAACACATTAAGTTCCGTTTCTGGATGCTAGCAGGTCCCACACTTCCAAGGGTAACTGAATACTCATACTAATTACGGTAAAGAGTTTGATAATTAAGTATTTCTGGTTTTAAATTATGCTCTTTGATTTTTATTCCCACAGAGGTCACAGTCTGCATTCTCCCTGGCTAGTGAAGATATGCCCAGTAAAGGACTAGACCTTGCATCATCTGTGACTGAAGCTCTTTGGAGGCATCAAAAAGGACAATTCAGGAAACAGAAGGAACGCAAGCTTTCTGCATTGCCCAGCTGGAAAAGTGTGGACAGGCTAAATGAAACAAGTAAATATTTCTAGTACGAATATGACTTTTTTGGTACTTGCTCACATGTGGAATAAATGCAACTTAAAGCAACGACTCTCTCCAGGAAATTTCTGCTGATCTCTGTGCTTGCTGGGGTCACACGTAAAGATGTCTATTTGGTGATGCTGAGTGTCATGATTTCATTGCTTATCTTACTATTGTCTTTTTTCCAAGAAAAGATTCAAAATTTGGGCCTTTGGGGAGTTGATTTTGGATTGTTAGGAAATGTTAGGCATCTAATTTGGATACATTTCAGAGCTTTTAAGACATAAGAGCCCAAAGGGCACTGCTTTGCTACCTGGTTACCTGTCCTCCAGTTGAAGGTGTTTGCAGCTGCCCACATGCTCCCTTCTGTTGCACAAGTTAACTGTTCATGAGGTTACATGGTGAGCCAAACAGTGAAATAATTCATATATAGGATTCCCCCTTGCACCTTTATTTTCAACCCCAATGAATTCACCAATACAGTGAATTCTGTGCATCCCTACTAACGGCTGCTTCCACACAAGTTTGAGGAAGCTTTATGAGTAAAAAATTCACAGACCCGCAGTTTCCCTAGATCTGTGTCCTCTGTCATTCCATGCATTAGGTATGATGTGAATATGGATGGTGAGTAGCTTCCTAAGTCAGCCCCATTCCCGAGTCAGCACCCTGGGATAGAACGCTTACTTCAAGATGACCTAAGTACAGGCTGTCATTGAGCAAGGTGGTTCCTGCTCTTGGGAGGGTCTCATTTCCACTGCCTCTCTTGTTCTGTCTGTAGTGTTCGTGAGGCCACAAGAGTGTAGCACCAGGCAGCTGCTGCACAGAGGAGCTGGTTAGCTTTCATCCCCACAGCAGCACAAGGGGAAGGGCAGAACTGCTCACTGCAGCAGCAGCCCCTGGCTCCAGGTGAAAGGGAAGAGCAAAGCTGCGGTTGTCCTCCCATGATGGAGTCTGCTTGTTCCTGCTTCTCTTGTAACAGCTGTAGAGCCCATGGGACCTCTCTAGCAAATTGGGTCACGAAGCTAAACAGGCAGAAAGCTTCTCTTTTGTAGGGTGAGTTTACTGGTGCTGTAAATCCCACAGCTGGCTCACTAGGCGCTGGCAGGCAGAAGCAGCCAAAACATGTGTTTGGGTGTAGTGGGAACCAGGGATGGGGGCCGATCATCAATTCGATTCATTTATCTGTAATGCCAGTTGCTAACTTGGGAGGCTGAAAATTGGACAGTGTCAATACCCCTCCTCCCCCAAAAAAGAAAGTGATAGTAAAGTAGTACTAAAATCTGACTTAACTAAGTATACATTACTTCGTGAACTGCTCATTCAACACCCTGTCAGAAGTGTTGTTCTCCTGGGCATTTTAGTGGAAGGCCTATTTGCAGTAAAGCAGTTAATTGGGTGCTTAAATTTAAGAACCCACTTCAATCCCATTGAATTCAACTGTTGAGCAATTCAGTACTTACCAATTGCTTAACCATAGCAGAATGACAAATTGACCCAGTTTCCTTTCAGGTGCTCTACTCAGAGGATTTGTTCTGCTTCTTTCATCCAAGAACCACATTTGTGATGAAATTGTGGTGCCTATTGAGCTTATAGTAAATACCTGATTGTGCTAATCTGTGTAAATATGATCTCACCTGTAAGCATAGAATCATTGAATAGTTTGGGTTGGAAGGGACCTTTCAAGGTCATCTAGTCCAAACCCCCTGCAATGAACAGGGACATCTTTAAGTAGATCAGGTTGCTCAAAGTCCCGTCCAACCTGACCTTGAATGTTTCCAGGGATGGGGCATCTGCCACCTCTCTGGGCAACCTGTTCCAGTGTTTCATGACCCTCATTGTAAAAAATTTCTTCCTTATATCTAATCTAAATCTACCCTCTTTAAAACCATTACCCCTTGTCCTATCACAACAGGCCCTGCTAAAAAGTTTGTCCCCGTCTTTCCTGTAGGCCCCCTTTAAGTACTAAAAGACCACAATAAGGTCTCCCTGGAGCCTTCTCTTTTCCAGGCTGAACAACCCCAGCTCTCTCAGCCTGTCCTTGTAGGAGAGGTGTTCCATCCCTCTGATCATTTTTGTGGCCCTCCTCTGGACTTGCTCCAAGAGGTCCATGTCTTTCCTGTGCAGCTCTGTATTGGGACAGAGAAAATGAAAGAAATCTCAACCAAGAGTTTGGAGTGTTAAAATAAGTGGGCTTTTTAGTCATGTAGCCAAAAAGCAGTTCACAGTTCATTGTGATTACAATTTACACTGGTTTAAATGATGACTCAAGAGCCGAATCATGAATTAGTGCTTTTTTCCCCTTTACCAATAGTTTCACAATGAGACTTCTTATTTTCATTTTCACATGGGTAAGTTATAGCATATACCCAAAGAATTGTGTGCAAAATCCATTCTTTTAAGTAAGTAACTTTGTTTTGGAAAATCAGGAAGGGAGTATTTGCCATTACTTGAAGCTGGGGGAAAACTGAGTCAGCTTTCTGAATATAAAGTTCTCAGTGGCTTTCTTTTCTACCCTGCTTACCTTCTAAGATGTAATCATCTAGTATCCTGTCCTTTCGTCAGTTGACTGAGGATGTTTGACCGATTCCTATGTGTTGTTGCTAAACAAAATAAGGGGATATCGTTTGGGAGAGAAAAAAGTATAATGATGTGACACTCCACTGTATTACGTTTGTGTGATGTGGTGCAGCTTAATTCAGTTCCTGTCAGAGATTTAGATCTTGCAGATCTGTTTGCTTTGTTTTCAATGAAAGGTGCTCTTTCCCTCAAGAGAATCCTGTACTTAGATTAGTGAGCAGAGTTGGAAAAAGTGAATTTAAGTTCCTTAAGCTTGATAGCTTGTATTCTTTTTTCTCCAAAATCAGCTGTTACAATAGTTACTAGTTCTCCCTAGAAACCTGACTGCAGTTATATCCTCAGCTGGTCACTGCTACAAGAAAACTATTACTATTTTGATTTCTTTTTAAGCAGGAGTAAGAATAATTTCAGTGATGTATTTTCTCAGGTTCTCTGAATTGGCACGAAATTTAGGCAGTGAAAACAAGCCAAAAGGAGTCAAATGAGTAACAAATATAAAACGTGTTCTAAATCTTGCATAGCTCCTAAGCTTAATTACCATTTAATTATTGTGTTTCATTTTTGTGGGGGTGTTTTGCTGGTGGTAGTGCACCACAGACTTTTTTTTTTAAACTGAGCACACCTTCTTACTATATACTTGCGTTCTTTATGAAAAATTCCAGGGAAAAAGTCTTTTTCTTGAGTTCCAAGTATTTGTAATCACGTAATGCAAGAGGCTTGAGTATCATCTACAACACTACCCAGGTTTTACTTTTTCCATTTTTGAAGAGTGATGTTCTGTTTACAGTTTTAGAAAACTAATAGTTTATAATAAGTATTTCTACAGTTTTCTGGAAATGGCAAATTTGAACCCATGGAAGGAATTCGTAAGGCTCAAAAATTCATTCAGTAGGCTGAGATTACTGTATAAATCCAAACCACAACAAGAAATGCAATTCTGTGAGTTATACAGCACTTCCTGACCACATTCGTCACATTTATTTTTTTCTGTCAGAGTTGTAAAACATACCCTGAAAAAGCGTAAGAGCAGCAGTGCTTGGGTCAGACAAAAAGCTCATTTAGTTTAGGATACAACAGCAGCAGCAACAGTAACCATAAACAAGAGCCTAAGAAAGATTAGGAGAAAGCAGGTATTTTTCATGCTGCCTCTGAGTAGGCTCTGAACCTCTAGAACTTTCATCTTAATGGCTACCTCAGCTAGGAGTGGTTTTCTGTATTTAGTAAGCCTCAGTGGATTTCTGTTCTGTGTCCACAGCCATCTCTGTTTTATCCCTGATTAATTTCTAGCATCCATAAGGCAAGAACCTCCACAGTTCTGGTACCGATTGCATCCCACTTCTTTGTTTGTTTTGAACCTTGATTTCACTAGTTTCACTTGATGTCCTCCTATAGTTCGGTTAGAAGAGATTCCACCATCTCTTTTAGCGTGTATCCTCTCAGTCTTCTCTCCTCCAGACAGCAGAGTTCTGGCTTACTTAATCATTCCTTGAATGGAAGCCGTTTCAGAACCTGGTGCAACCTTTGTTGCTCTTCTCTGATCCTTTTTTCATCTTTCCTTTTCAAGATGGCAGACCAGAACTGCACACAGAATCAAAGACATTGGCAAAACACAGGATTTATACACGTCTGTGTATTGATGTTCCCTCATCCTTTCCTAATAATTCTTTTAGAAGAAAGCTTTGGTCCGAGTACTCTCACATTTTAAATAGTCACCACCATGACTTTAAGTGGTGGCTTCTGATTAAAAAGAGTATGGCTGCAGGGCTCACAAGGTGAGAGAATTTACGTAGCAGCAACACTTGCGTTTGTTCATTAGTTTTGTTGAACCCTCCAATTTGTGGCCAGTTGATTGCAAGCTGGCAAGTAAAATGAGCCTTTCACCCTGTGATCATGTACAGATAATTGTTCTTGTTTCATTTTCATAGATCCGCCTTCTGTTTTTCAAAGCACTGATGGAAATTGGGTAGCTTTGCAGAATGTCACTTTGCCTCGTCCTCGAATGCTCGCCAAACCAAAGAGTCAAGTATTCGAAGCTTTGGAGAATGAATCCAGCGTTGTCTCTGCCTATGATGAGATGGGCTCAGACAGCGAGGATGACTACGACTGGAATGTGGCCTTGAATAAGCTGCGTCGGAGACCTCGGCAGTTACCAGATGATTTCTATTATACCAATTCCCAGTATGGTACTGAATGGGTTTATGGCAATGATCAGTACCAGGCAGTGACCTCCCCTTCCTCTGGGTTATATACCAATACTGAGACACTGTTCTCAGATTCTGAAACATCTTCAGTAAACTCTTCCCAGGAAGCTAAAGGACCTAGCAAACTTCTCTGGTTACAAAGCAGAACTCAAAATGATATGCCCAGAATGGAAAAAAAACATTTCCACGGAGAACTGGATGTAAATTTCAATCCACAGGCAACCAGCTTGGAGTATTCAGACAGCAGTGAGACTGAAGAAGTCCATTATGATTTAGAAAAGAGGTCAAGAAGGTGGAGGAAGAACAAAGCGATTTCTGAAGAATTATGTGAAGGAAAAAATCACACAAAAAGCAACAAGATGAATTTAAGTCAGGTAATTGTGTTTGAACTTTCCAAATGCAATCTTAAAAAGAGGTGGGCAAAACTAATTGAGCTATACTGGCAATAACATGTGAATTGTGAGTGGGAGGTGGAGTGTTCTTGCAAGCTTTATCCTCCTTGTGCCTCATAACTGAGAAGATGCAAAGGTAAAGTGTCATATATACCATGAACAGGCTTTGCCTCTTTCTCAAATATGCCACTTCCATCTGATCAATGACATTGATAATGCTGTAAAATACAGTGCTCTTTAAAAAGAAAAAAAAAAAAAAAGAGGATTTGCCAACAGCTAGCAAATGTTGACTAATCACCTGTTCTGTTGAATTGGGTTGGGGTTTTTTTAACTCCTTTGTTCTTGGAATAAGAAATAACTCTCATGCCTGGGAACCTTCTGTGTACTGTTTGCAAATGTCCTGGTAAGGGATAAAGCTAATGAGCTGCAGAAATTCAGAAAAGGCTGGTTTTGAAATATAAGTGATGTCTGCTTTTAATTGGTCACTTGATTATGAGTTCTGATGTGTTAGGGTGTTTACAAACTACTTCCATTTAAATAATTTGTCATGAGATTTTTTAAAAAAAAAAAAAAACAAACACCAAAATAAACAGAAAATAACAGCTCAAACTTGGAATAACTGATCATACAACTTGAAGACAGCAAAGCACTCCACTAACGTTTCTTTTAAACAAGTGTGGGATAACCAGAAAGCAAAGAAGTCTGTCCAAGCCTGGGACTGATATTACGTAAAGGATCCAGTTGTCCCCCAAAACTATTTTAGCAGTACAAGCGCACTTCTAACTCATTACCCAGCGGGATGAGGAGAATACTGACCCCTTGTCCAGTTCCATTTCCCACATCCTATCCCTCTCAAATCCTGGAGCTGCATCATTGCTGCAGCAGAGTAATGGTAAGCCTGAAGCAAGGAGCTAAGTGCTGTCCTCTTCCTATGCCTCTGACTACAAGCAACCCAATCCAGTCTTTAAAGCCATCTGAGCAATTTTAGGATGTCTGGAATTGTCTTTTTTTGCTTATGCTACTAGCCTATATTTCCCATAGAAGGACATCAGTACAGCTGGTTGTAAGTCAAGATTAGGATTCTAGGATTTCAGCAGGTTTTTAATGCTGGGTAAACTATTGTTAATTCTGTATCTATTCCATCTGCTTTTAGGAGACGGGTGTGGGTGTTTTGTACCCATTCATTTATACTCATGTCCTCATACATTTATAATGTACAGTTGTTGAAGGGGAGTTATGGATGGTAATGTGCTGTAACAGCACATCAGTGGCCATTAATGACTTCTTAGAACATCAGGCAGAATTACAGGACTTTCCAGGGACTGCACAAAGACCGTATTTAGTACATAGACTTCGGCATTTCCCTTTCTGGCTTTGTGTATTTGTGCATATTCTGTGTGTCTATGTGTGTCTATATTCATGTCATGGGTTTCAAGTTACTACCGCTCTGCAGAGCATAGAAGAGCAGAGCTCACAGGGAAGATGTCCTGGAGACATGTTCCTCCAGTGGAAAACGAAAAGGCAGGATGCTTCCAGACACATATGACGGCATCCTCCAGCAGCTTCGTGTGTGCTTCAAAGTGCAAGCTGGTGTGGAAAATGATTGGTTTTTCCAAGTCTTTTGTGAGTTGCTTTGTGTCTTAAGTGCTACCTCTCTGTTGTGCTCAAAAATGCAAGGTTTGGGATTCTGACCCCTTCTCCCCTTCATTTTACCCCTGAGGCTGAAAGAGACTGTTCCTGCTGTCCTGCTCCCTCAGCTGCGGTGGGGCAGGTGGAGGCACACTGCCTCCAGATCATGCTACTGTTTTCAACGAAATGAAATTCTTACGAGGAAGTTTATGTATGGGTGGGTTTGCATACATTTGGTTTGTGTTTGGACACACACACACACTCACACACACACACACCCCTTGGTGGCTGATTTGACAGCTGGTGCCCACATTCGGAGAACTGTTACTCCAGCCTCCAGTACATGAACACTGGTGGAAGCAGGAATGGACTGGCTACTGCAATTTATAGCAAGGATGTTGCAAGGTTGAACAGTTCTAGGAGGCAATTAAAATGATCATAAGCATAAGGAATATGATTTGAGGTATGATAATAAATTAGCCAGACATCATTTATATTGGTTAAAAAAATGAAATTAAACGGATGTCAGGGTTCCATATAATCCCCAAAGTAATGTCTTGATCCTGGTAAAACGATTGAGGCTGCAGCAGAGAGAGCCCTACATGTAAACAGTTTGTACAAAACGATGGTGTAGGTGCATGGAGAACTGCAGTCAGCGTAAACTTAAGGAAGCTTCATTGTGGGGGTCTTAAATCAGTCATAGATTTTTATGTGCTCAGGTTATACAGAATTTACAGAAACCATACAAAATGGTCTTCTAAGCCGTGTTGCAGCTGGATATTAGACACAGAACAACTGATCACATATAAATTGGAGTGAAGAAACATATTTTTTCCTGATTTTATTGCATTGTAAAAATAACCTTATTTTACTGCATTGAAATAATAACATGACAATTTGATAACCGTTATGTTTTCATCAGCATTGTAGAACAGGATTTCAGTTTAGCAGTAAAAAAGTTGGGTTTTCTTTTTAAATTTTCAAATAGTGCAGGTTGTTTTCTTGTTTGCGGCTCCCGGGGACTCACAGTGAAATGAAAATGGGCCCTTTCCTCTCTCCCTGCTCCAGGTCTAGAGAATTTTAAGCAGTAGCAATCTGGAACAATTGTGGTCATTTCATAGCTCACAACTGAATTTCTATTTAAAATTAGGTATTTTTAAACCAAGATCCAGTACCTAGATTAGGATAATGCTGTGGTATTTTTTTTTAAATGGTTTTTAGACTCAGCACTGGAACGCTGACTTTGTGACTGAGAAAGAATTCATTGTATAAGGTCTGGAGCAGCTTAAAAAGGGAAAGCTGAGAATGGATATCAAGATGTACTGTATTTGGGGAGAGTTTTTGCCACTTGATAGACAGAAAAACAACCTGCTATGCTGGGTTGCCTGTAGAAATGCTGTAAACACAGTTAGGAAGCGAGCACGCGAAGTAAGACATGAAAGCTGTCCTGATAAAACCAAGGTCCTACTGTAATAAATTTCTGATAGCCTGATTGCTTGTGTACCACAGAAGACTTATATTCCTGTGGAAACTGAACTGGGAAGTACAACCTTGCATTTAATGATAATTCTTTTTCTAATTGTAACTGTTTACAAGAAATTGCCACTCAAACCACCCATCTCTGTCTGCTTTCATTATTATTAATAATATTAATAATCGATATTATTATTGCTAATATTGATAACTTGGCTTTCATTATCTTTTTGAGAGGAGAAGATGTTGCTTAGTGTAGCTGCAATTCTTATATTTCTGATGGAAAGTGTATGGCTTGATTTCTTCAAGTGAAGGAAGTGCCCTCATTATGAGTTTGCTTCTTTGATCAGGAGACCCCACCAGTTAATTACAGCCCTCCTGCCCTGCAGCCAGGCATGGGGTGGGTCCTGTCGGACTGCCGGTCCCCACGGAATGGCGCTTGGGATGTATTTATTGAAAATAGCTGCCCTGAAATTTCATGGGCTCTTGCTGAGAAATTGCCTGCAAACCTCACAATTTGTGTCTTTTCCTAAAAACTGTGGTTTCTGATTCTTGGTTTCCTATATGAATGGAGCTTTCTCTCAAGAGTTTATAGTATAATGTGGATTTGGTTCTGGAGCCTCCTAGCCATACTTTGCTTGCTTGCTTAATTTTGGGGCTTTTTTTTTGTTCGCTAGGATTACATGGTGTTATCAGCCATTTGCATGCAAGGATTTGGACAGTACGTACGAGGAAGGGTGTATTTCCTAGTTCATTGTCTGCTAAAGGACTTATGCTTGCACTAGAAACGCTTGAGTTTCTTGCAGTGCGCATGGGTTTGTGGCTGTGGTAGTCTGCCCGGCCCTCACTGAAGGTCTGTTTTCAGATACAGCAGTAGCCCTTTATTCCAGTTTGCAGATGTTAGTATTATATGTGGCTGATGGATGCAAATGGGAACTTACACAATGATTTATATGAACACAAAGTTGTCATTAAACTTACCAGATAGAGGCAAAGTGTGAACAGTAAAGAATAATGAAGTTTAAGGTAGCATCTATTAAATAAATAATAATAATAGAACCTTGCAATGTATTTATTATTTTTTATTGTTGTCATGGCGTCTAATGCATTTTTTAATCTGTTAATCCATAAAAGAGGTATCATCTCCTTGCGAACAGTTCACTGCCACCATCTGAAAAGCTGAACACGCAGGCCAAGCAGCCTACCAGAAACCACAATATATAGCATTATAGGATATCATTATCCCTGCATGTAAGCAGGAACTAACAGCTCTTGCAAATGTAAATACTCCACCTGCTCATTGTAAGGAGGTTGAAAGGCAGAGAGATGGATAATAGACGTACCTGAATCCAGCTGTAATAGAATCAATACCCTTAAGGTGATTCCTCCCCTGAGAAAGGATGTGTATTCATAACACAAATTTAGCTGATGGGGAATAAAACCCAAGGGATGCCAAGGCAGCTCATGACTTTCACCTGTGCTGGCAAATGTAGCAAAAAGCTAAAAAAAAATGTAGCAAAATTTTAGCAACATGTGAGTATTTTTCATTAGCAGATTATTGGGCAGGGGTTGTAATGAGTTGTTGAATGACATGCAGGGTATGTCTGGAAAAAAAAATCTTGTTACAATTTGAGGAAGCACCATTATGATAAATACAGATAGTTAATTAAAGAGGTGGAATGACATCAGTCTACTAAATGTATAGGGAAGCATATCATAACATATTATAAAACTAAAGTGGAAACACACAGACTTGAAGTCTTGTTCTCAATCTTATTCAGAACAGCTTGGAAGTTCATTTGTCAGAAAAGGCTTTTTATTCTGCAAAAGCTGATTGTTTGGGAAAAGAATAAATTTCAGCATAAGCCTGTGGTTCCCCTTTTATTATAGCTAATCAAGTACTTTCAAATCCTGATTTTCTAAAAGGGCCTTTTGCATGGTGAAAAGGAGCTATAAAGCAATAATTTAGTTGTGTAATTGATTCACAAGTAACTGCAGACAAAAATTGTCCAGAAAGCTGTGAAAGTGCTAAACACTACATAGTGTGGTTTACTGTATAATGGATGAGGACTGACATTATGAACATGATGTGTCAATTCATTAAGAGCAGTTTGGTGGGTAGGGTTTGTAAAAGAGTTGTCAGAGTTAACGTTTCCCATGAGCACTGGAGGTAACTGGTTCATCCATAAATACTGCTGCTGCAGCTACAGAGAGAGTAGCTGTGCAAAGCAAATCTCCTGTTTATGTATTTCCAAATGAATGGTAGAGAGAACACAGCTTTTAGTCTCTCCAGCAGCGTCTGGTCCTGTCATGGTAGGAGAGCGTAAGGCAAATAGGAATAATTTCCTATCTGAGACTTGCTCCAAATCCTCCTTTTAGACCTGCTGCAACATGCCTACCACTGCTGGGTCCCAGGCTGCATTCTTTATAGCCTCCTTCCCAGTGTTTTTGTCATGATTGTGCTCCATTTCAAAGAATTCATCACCTAATTCCACCTGACTTTATGCACTGACTGAAGCACTAAACAAAGTGTCTAATTATTCTAAGCTCTCTGTTAGCAGTCAGCACGGAGAGAAGAACATTTCCAGAAGGCAGTTAACACTATTGGTGGAGCAGGTTGCTCTGGGAGATGCCTGTCTCTCCATGGACTGTACTGGAAACCAGGGGAAATCGGGTTCTAATCAGACAGCATGGATCCAGAAAGTAAGTTAGTATGTATCTGGACATTAGTTTTTGGCATAATCATCAGATATTTTCAAATTTCCTGCAAGGGCTGACCAAACAAAAAAAACAAAAAGCCTCCTTTCCACATTACTAAATGTTGAGCAGGCACCCTAAACACGCTTGCAAAAGGATTTTGCTTTTCTTCTCTTCAGCCTCCAAAGAAAGGAACTTGTCATGGTCAAGTCTGTAACACCCACTGTACTTAACTGAGCCTGTGAGTACTTCCCACCTTTAAGGATCCAAGAGTAAGAAAAGAACATGCTCCTAAAGATTGAACTTGTTCCAAGGAGGGTGGCATTTGGAAAATAATCATCGCTGTAGAGGATCCACCTATGTAACTAATCACTGGGAAAGCTAAAAATCTTAAGCACCATCATGTAATAAAAGAGAGATTTTTCAAAACTTGTTTCCAGTAGTCTTTAAGAAAAACATGCACGATGCTCAAGACCAGCAGTCAGGGACCTTGAGCGCAGTTTTCAACTGAAAGCTGGGCACAAGTCATTTTATTCCCACACTTCACTTGATCTGCACCATGCCTGAGAGTGATGGCCGTGCAGTGCTGGGAATGGGAAATGCCATTTAGGCTTTTATTTCAGTAGTTGCACACAGATACATAATGATTTTGATAGATCCTTTTTGCATAATATAAAAGTAAGCAGGAATGATAAATGTAATCCAACAGGTATGGGTTTACTGGCATGCCTCTGTAAAGACGTGGTATTTTTTCATCAGCACGCTTAGTGTACTTTCTTTCTAGCTTCCCTGCAGAGGGATCATACCTATACTTTTCAAGAAGCTATTTGTTTTCTTTGCTGTACCCACTAATTATACTGTTCTAATTTCCTTGTAGGATTTCGATGATTTATCAGAAACAGATATAAGCAGTGAGGATCAGCATCATAACATCAAGCCTAACCTTATGGAAGAGGAGCTTAAATCCAGGTTATTTCAGCTCGCTGCCAAAATGAGTGACAAGGAAACATCTTCTGGTGAAGAACAAGAGTCAGAACCTGGAACAGAGCCTGAAAACCGAAAGGAGAGTTTGTCCTCAGAGGAAAATGGCAGAAGTATTCAGGAAGAGTTGAAGAAGGTAAGCGGTCGTTGAAGAGCAGTGGGGCTAATATTGTAAAAGTTAGAATCCAGGAAGAGAAAGTTTTGGTTGAAAAATTAAACACAGTTGTTTTAAAAAACCCCAAGGTCCTTTACACTGGGTCTGAGCCTGCAACCCTCGTGCAGCTAAAACTTCAGTTAAGGTGTGCGGTCCTTCCTGTGAGCCTACCGCATCAGTTCAAAGCAGTGACCTTAGCTTGTGTAATAAACCTTTGACTGATATTAATGGAACTATGTCAGTTTATACTGACTGAGAATCAGCTTGTATGTTTTTATTTAAAAACATATCTATTTCTCCTTTTTGCCTCCTTGCTAACCAGCTGGTTTAAGTGGGTTTTTTCAGTCCTTTTATTTGCTCCCCTGTTTTTAGTGTCATGTAGTTCATTCTGATGTCATAGATTCTTCTTTTGCCTGTCTATTGGACTATTTTGTGCTTCTTTAAAGCTTTCCAACCCTGTTACTCTGTCAGCTAATACACCTCTGTGAGTAGTAATATATTCTAGCGAAACTGAAAAAAAAGTCTTAGTCGTTCATAGTTGCAGTATATATTCTTTCTGTCTATAATAAAGAAACCAAAATATCCCACTACTATTCATGGTCATGACTTCAGTGGAATTGATAGCGGAACTTGCTCCAGCTTTAGGGAAACAAGCAGGCTGCTTTCATTCTTATTCTTGACACTTGTCCTTAAAGGTGATTTAAAATCTTCTGACGTGTGCCTTCTCTTCGGAAAGATGGCTGGCCAATACCTTACAATGAAATACTGAAGATGACAGTGTATAATACCAGTTGTGGCTATGGTAACCTAAAATACTAAGACCTAGCTAAATTGATAAAACATGCAATAACTTTAAGATGAGTAAATGGCGTGTCTCAATGGAGACAAGCATAGAAAACATTTTCAGGGAACCAGTAATTTTATATGCCTTAAAAGCCAGATGTCCCAATATGCTATCTCTTTAAGAAGCCTGATTTTTGGAGAATACTTATGTAGGGAATTACAGATCTTTCAGTCTGGCACTTAACATTTTCAGCCAGAGACCCAGGCTTCTGACCTGAGCATCAAGTTTCAAATTAGTTATACAGAAGCACTAATTCTCGGCCATTAAAATGAGAGCTCGAGTGCCTATACAATCTGCTTTGAGCTCCTGAACACAAATTAAATACTGTATTTTAGCCATCTTGCTTACATTTTAGCCGTGCTGCTTGTCTTTGTTAGCCTTCAGTCTTCTATTCTCAAGCTTATTCTTGAACACATGAGCAGCCTTAAATCTCAGGGAATTTCTAGTTACACTACACCTGACTGTAGAATAAGATCTCAAAAAACATGTTTATTGAATGACTAGAAATTAAGTACCAGGTGCTCGTGAAAATCTGACATGTCTGCACCTTTAAAAATCTGGACTTCAGTTTTTAATGGAAGCTGGGAATCTCATATAATCACATGTTGAGTTGGTGCTTTAAAAAGGGTATTTAGTATATTAAGATCTGTAGTGAAGGCAAGAATTGGCATGTCTTGAGTGGAGAGTTAGCTGAAGTTGGGCATTTATGTGTTCTCAGTCCTCACCTCAAGCTAAGCTCTTGAGTTGTATATCTGCCTTTAAGATACAAGTTTGAAAACGCTGAACTTTGAGTTAACTATTTATTTCATGTGGGATACTTGAGGGTTTAGGTGGGTATTAATTAACACAAGTTAATTTTATGCCTTAGACTTCAGCACAATCATTTTCAACATTTCTAAGTTTGTGATTATCTAAAATGGTCTTGTGGAGATTCACAGCTCTCTAAAACAAACATAATCCTACAGCATAATCCTACATAATCCTACAACATAATCCTACAGCAGGCTTGTTTTTATAGACAACATTTTGCACTTATTAAGCTACAGGAAGTAGTTCATGGTCTTTCAGGGACATGCAGACCCCTGAAAAGCCTGATCATCTCCATAGTGCAATGAAAAGCCATAAAGTCTTCTGTGCTCAGGCTAGAGTTAGCCTTCAGCCCCTCTAGACTTCAGGAATGAATAAAGCAAAAATCACATTGTACAACTGTTGTGTTAGTGAAGCGTCTTGTACTAGCACAGTGATTTGCACAGTTCTTTCTGCCTTGCTCTTTTGGTTTGGGTTGTTTTTTTTTTGCTTCACCCCCCAAACCCTAACCAAATACCTAAAGAAAAAAGCAAAATGTAAATCCCTTCGGGAGTATCTTAGTGACGCTGATCCTGAGAGTGGCAAGCGTGGTAAGTGGAATGTATTTAGTTCTTCCTCTCCTCTATCCTCTCTCCTCCTCTTTTAATGCTTTCATGAAGATGAATAGGCTGGGTCTGTATTTCGTGGTATACCCCAGAATTACATTCTAGAAGGCAACTTCAGCAGCGCCTAATGCAGACTGCATATTGAATGCAGTCTGTCACTGTGACCACTTCATCAGAAACTATGGAGATACTGTTTAAAAAACAAAATAGCCTCTGCCATTTTTGCAAATTGCCCCACATAGCATAAAAACTCAAATAGTTGTTAAAACCTTACTTGTGTTTCTCTTTTGTACTCCTCCTTGCTTAAGATATGCAAATGAGCAGGTCAGTTAAACTTCACTAGTAATGTTGAGTTTCTCTCCTCTTTGCGTTACCTTGATGCAACATGCTGTATGCTCGAGGAATTTCTTTCATCCCTTTCCGCATTTACTTCTGCTCAGAGACTCTTACAACTAGGGCTTAGTAATGTTGTCTAAATCCTGCTGTTTTCTGTTGACATTATTACATGGCTAGGCACACAATAGCTCCTTTCTGAATGACAACCTATAAGTTTGTGAAGTAGCACAGTGAGATCCTGTTCCCTAAGTGAAATCTCCAAGTTCCTTGACAGTATGAATAACAGCATAAATATTCTTTCCGTAAAATATTTATGCCCTCATTCTCTGGAAACATTTTATTCATCTTCGGTTTTATAAAGCTTTGTAGAATCACAGAATCATAGAATGGTTTAGGTTGGAAGGGACCTTCAAGATCATCTAGTTCCAACCCCCCTGCCATGGGCAAAGGCACCCCCCACTAGACCCCATTGCTCAAAACCTGGCCTTGAACACTTCCAGGGATGGGGCGTCCACAGCTTCTCTGGGCAACCTGTTCCAGTGCCTCACCACCCTCAGAGTGAAAAATTTCTTCCTGAGATCTAATCTAAATCTCCCCTCTTCCAGTTTGAAGCCCCTTGTTCTATCACTACATGCCCTTGTAAAAAGTCCCTCTCCAGCTGTCTTGTGGGCCCCTTTCAGATACTGGAAGGCTGCTATAAGATCTCCCAGGAGCCTTCTCTCCTCCAGGCTCCCCAACTCTCTCATCCTGTCCTCATAGCAGAGGTGCTCTAACCCTTTGATCATCTTCGTGGCCCTCCTCTGGACCCACTCCAATAGGTCCATGTCCTTCTTATGCTGGGTGCTCCAGAGCTGGACACAGTATTCCAGGTGGGGTCATATGTACTGCAAGCATCATCTTCATGTGTATTTGTGCCAGGGGCCTATATTCTTTGTTTTGAGAGAGTACATCTTACATTTTTCACCAGGCACTTTTCGACTACTGGTACAATGAGATTGACACTTGTTAGCAACTCTGCCTGGCACCTGCTCTTTAGCGAGAGGAATAGCCAGTAGCTGTGGACATGGGTGCATGTTACCACAGCAGAAGAGACCACCAGCTCCCTGGTGTGGTGTATGCTGGTGGCTATGCCTGGGGTTGGCCATAGAGAGGGTGGCCAGGGCTCAGTGAGGGAGGTCAGGCGAGGAAGGGCTCATGGAACTTGGTTGCTGGAGAGAAATACACTCATGGCCTTGATGGAGCTGGAGAATGACATTGGACATGCACATGGCAGTGAATCTGTCCTGTGTATCACAGACCTGTTAAAGCATCACAGTAGGGTTGGCTGCGATGTTATAACAGCAGTGCTATAATGAGAGAGCGCCTGTGTCTCCTGGTGGCTGGGCTTCTGTTAATCATTTGTGCTGGTGCATGCGGTGTCCTCAGAGAAGATGACGTAGTAGTTTTTGTGACTGTTATCTTGCAACTCCCTGAACTGAAAATGTTGCTGAGAAACTTCCAGGTATTTTGGTTGGTGTGGTGGTCCAGGCAGGGGTTAATAGGAAACTGCCATCCACCTTCATATGCCTAAAGACTTTAGAAATGACTGAGTAAAAGTTCCTAAAGGAGCCAGAACCCCATGCCTCACTTAAGCAAGAAAATGTAGTAGTGTAAGTATAGTAACTTTACTACATTGCTGCTACTATGCTAATAAAACTGAACAATGGACTACAATGACATCTTGCTGGGTTACCAACTCAGAAGATACTTGTGTGTCTGTCGTTTCACATTTTTGTATGCAAGATGCTCAGAATATTTTTTGTGTTTTGGTGGATCATGGCTTTTCTTATGATGTTAATTATCTGGGCAGTCTTGTGAAGTCCAGGGTTGAAAACTGAATGTGGGCAGCATTGTAAAAAGTGATCTTTAAGGTTTATAAACTGCAGATAATCTATGCACAGAATTTTGAATGACAGCAGAGAAAAAAAATTTTGGTTCAGGAGGGCTTGGTTAAGGAAGTGGCTTTTTCTTCTAAAAGAGGTATGAGGCTTTAATCTTCACATTGGTCTAATGGTTCCAAAGTTTTAAGTTCTCAGTTCAACAAAGCAGTGAGGTATATGTTCAGTTTTAAACTGAGGATTACGTAGTTTGCTAGACAAAAATCCCATTCAAGAGATTTCTCCCATGTATTTACTATTATTTCTTGGTCTTCAGAATGGAAAAATAAGTTGATCCTAAGCTTATTTTGGCAAAATCCGAGTCTTTGGTTTCAAGCAAAACAGTTGCTTTGAGAGCATAAACATTTATTTTTTAAAAGCTTTCAAATGTGGGCAGTGATGTTTGTGTTCCTCCAATTCTGACACTTTCTGGGCTCAACACAGTTGCATAAGTATGGATATAGATAGTCCATCTGAGATGCCCTAGAGTAATCCCGCGGGGCCTTAAGCTGCTAGTCCAGAGGAAACATGCGTCTCCCAGGACACGTCATATCTGACAGCATCGTTTGAAAATCCTCGCGTACTTCAAGCTGTTTCAAACTGCACCTTGTCTGCCTGTGTTAAAGCAACTGCATCAAAGCCCTGTTGAATCTACCTGGAGAAGTGCAGGATAGGTGAGATTCCAGCTGGCTCCACATGGGGAATGCAGCACCTTTGAAAACAAGATTCTCATAGTCTCAAATTTGATACTTATGTGCATGCATGCCCAAGCCAGCTCTGTCCGGCGTGCGTGCAATGTGAGTCTCCTTCAGTTGTCTGATCACCAAAGATTTATTTACTTAGGAAGAAAATGTAAAAGTCATTTTACAGATACACTTACAGAAAATCAGTGAAGATCAGTGTAATCTGTTAGAACAAAATGGGGAGGAAATAGACTCTAACAAAAAAGTTGTTATTTTTTTGTCTCCTTTTGTAAGCAGCCCAGGGACTTGGCAGTGACAGATGAGCTCTTTCAGATCTAGCTGAACGAGTTTCAAGCAAACACTGCTCCTCAGCTGGATGACACTTCTGTCGCAGCACAGCCAACAGGGTAACTGTGGTTATGTCATGACTTCAAGGCAAAAGCAGTCAGTTTAGTTTAAATAGACCTAGGTAAATTAGGGGGATTAAGGTAAGCCTACTGACTTGACACTGGAGAGTGGTAGTATGAAGGATTTTACTTGTCCGTTTTGGGACGGTGAAGTGCAGGAGAGGGACAGCAGCGAACAGTAGGAAGTGATTTGGCACATGATGTCTTAACTCAGCCCAGGTCTTTCCAACGTGAGCATCTGACTGTGGCGTAAGTGAGGTACAGACCCTTTTGTAGCTAGAAGCACGCACAGTGTCAACATTGCAATTGTGTAGACCAAAAAAAATTGAAGATAGCTGGCTTTTCTTTTTCTTAAGACTGCTGCAAACCTATTTTTCTATTGCTAGTGCCACGTTGTTTTGTGATGGTGGAAATGAATATTTCCCGTCTGTTTCATTTTATAAAAAATGCTGTGTCATTTGCAGTATCTGTCTTAATGAGCTCTGTTATTCTAATTCCCATAAACAGAAATAAATTAAGCATTGCTTTATTTTAAATATTTTAGCCATAAATATAAAATCTAAATTTAATGGTATTTTATATTTGCTAGTTTCTTTATCCTTGCTGTTCATCCCAAAGTTCTCTGTAAGTCTGAACGTATATAAATGTTAACCTCTGTAGCTGTTAACATAACTTTTCTGCCTTTTTATTTAACTGCTTTCCCACTACCTAGGAAAAACAAAAGGCTTTTGATCTTCATTTAAAGTTGCAGTTTTTATCCACTGTATTGCAGCAGGTGAGAATGCTTTATTTTGTCTGTGTCTTCTTACATCTCTTACATAGTAAGAGATGCTATAAAGTGATATTGAGGGTTTCCACATTTCCCAAGCAAAATTCTCAAATTCAAAATGTTTTCCTGGAAATAATCAGGCCTGAAAAATCATACCTTTTTGCCAAAATCAATAATCATTGCAGAAAACTACTGTATAATTATTTTATAATCACAGCTAGTCCTGTGTTACAATGGGAGTGATGAGCATGACGTAGACACGTGGAGCAGACTGGCTCTCTTATTTGGCTTTGTGATGAGAATTTGGTTTTATCGGTAAAGAACAGCAGACAAAGATAAGGTGTATAATCTTCCTATTCTCGTGTACTCACCTATATTAATAAATTTGGAAGGAAAAAATTCAAATTTTATTTCAGCAATAAGATTTTTAGTAGTTTCTGACCATAGTGGTCTTCAAAAACCTTTCTAAGCTCCCAATTTAAAAAAATAAACAAAACCCTTAATTCATTGTAGAGATTGTACACAGTGAGTAGGCACTTTCTCACATTGCTGCTAGTGTCTATTGCTTATCATTCGTCTAGATGGAAAGAGCTATTTGAGTCTCAGCTTATGAGAATCCGATTTAAAACAGATTTTCATTTCATTCCCTGAGCAAATATATCCTTATCTTGTATTTTAAAATAAATCCTATTTTTAGGATGTCACATATAGTGGTAAGCAAATTAATTCTGTAGCATTCTCTCAGTCATAAAATAAGAATCACTTTTTTGTGTTCAAAGTTGATGCTTAATTCAGCAAAACACTCCTCTCAACTTTATCTTTTTTCCTTACCCTCAGAGTTAAATTTTGTGCTATGAATTTCAATCACCTTTTAATCATCTTGGTTTTCTTTCGAGAAAATATCAAGGATGATTTTAAAGAAAAAATATTTTTCCATTTGTGCAATGTCATCAGCCTGTGTCCATTATAGATACTCTTACAGAATCCTGGGCAGATTTTAAGATTTAAGTATTTCCATTTCCAACTTGGACCATAATATTTCACCTCTTGGAAAATAACTTCCTTTCTCATGATTATAGGCAACTTGTCTCTAGAAATAAGGCATTACTTATTGTTAGGAATAATGCCTGTAACTACATTAGGGCAGTGGATTGAGTTCATTAGTAAAAATCTGATATTCAGAATTACCTAGCACAACGAAAAAAAGAGACTGTATTTCTCTGTGTCATACTTTAGAGAATGTCAGTAGAATAATAGCTCACTCTGGAAGATAATTTAGCTTTCTTTTTCTAAATGAGTGCCCATAAATGAAGATATTGATGTTAAAGTCAAGGCAGGAAGTCTCAAACTTGCACAGAAAAGTAATTCCATAATACCATAGTTTATCAAAGTATACTTGTCATCCCTCAAATATTGAGGCAAATTTTGGCTTTCTTTCTCAGTCTTTGTAGTAATGAGTGGTTAGGGCTCACTTTTTGGCCAAAAGATCTTTTGGAGGTCGGGATTGATGACTGCCGTTGGTGGTTGGGCATTGATGGCTCTGTTCCTCCCACACTGTGGCTTGGCCAGTGCCCAGATCTTGCTTGCCTGTGAAGGAGATGGACTTTTGGTGGGGCATTCGGGGCCTTCTCAAAGCTGTACATTGAACTCCCACAGGGTGGGGAGATAAGGAGGCAGGTTTGGGTTTTGGTCTTGTTTTCATCAAGTTTGGATTCAGTCAGGTTACTCTGAAAAGATGAATCAACCAGTGGCAAAGCAGAACTTGTCTTCTCCCCAGCCCCGCCTCAACTCCCTACAAAAAAATGAGGTTATTGACTGAGAAACGGACATGCGACGGGGACCGTCTTGAGACCAGAGCTAAAAATGATTGCATGACAAGTCATCACTGACACGGTCAATACTGCCAGGGCTGCAAGTTTCCCTTGTTCTGTTTCTTGATCTAACTGTTGATGTCAACTGTTCCCTATTGAATTGCAAGTCACTGCCTCCCATGCCAGTTTAACAGAGCCTAACAATGCCATAACATCATAGTAGCAAAAAAGAGAAAATGCTAATGGCTGAGTACATCATGGAGAAAAAAATTAGTTCAAGTGGTGGAAAACTTAACTACTTTTGGAGCATTAAAAATAAAAGCAATAATGTTGATGCAAAGGAACCAATGTGGAGATGTCATAGGCCGCAGAGATACATACAAGGACTTAATGCTCACCTACTCTCCGCAGTTTGGACACTTACATTGCTTCAGCTTTATCATCCTGCTTTACTTCTGTTACTTTGTGCAAGGATGCAAATACTGTTGTATAAAGCACCTTCCAGTGTAGCATCCTTAAGTGAAAAAACAAAGGAAGTATCTGCAGCACCAGCAGGGAAAAGAAAAGAGACAGCAGAAGAGAGGGAAATGGCTAACAGCCAGCAAGAGCTAGCTTAGACCACTGAAACATTATCTTCAGCAAAACAGAAATCCTTTCCATCTGTCCAACCACACATAGAAATGACGGTAAAGCAGTTTTACAAGATGATGTTTGTTATATTCAATGCACAGGCACCCATACATGTATGTGTGCTCGCACGCACACAGGTTTTTAGTATTTCATTGGTTTGAAAACTCTTCCACAAAGAACTCGTGAAATTGAGCATCTTCTTTTGACTGTCTTTAGTGTATTTGTGAATGTGAACGTTAATTATCATAAAAAGGGTAAATGCCTGGTTTTTTTCATTCCATTAACCTCTTAATCTCAAATTCAGTAAAAAATGATATTCTTATAACCAGTACAAAAATTCAGATTTGGATCAGCTGCTTCAATTTCACTTGGGGAGGGTTGCTGTTAATCCAGAAGTAGGGAGGCACAGTTGAAATCAGAATGCATCCCAGTGTTTCAAGAAGAACGGCTGCGCTTAGCTTTTCTGTGCTAGATATTTGTAATAGAGCTTGCTTTCTGCATCTATCACATCCATATTAGTTCTTTGACTTGCTTGACAAGACAGATGGGATAGACTTCATCATGGCATGATAGCTGTCTCTTTGAATCCCTTACAGGTGTTAACAATGACCTTTCCTGCAAGGGCAAGATAAATTAGACAGACAAGAGGTCTTTATAGCACTTTGAAATGTCCACCTACCAGGATAATCTTGGTGTGCGTGTCTGTGAATTTTAGGTGATTTTTATAGAACCTCATAACTCCGAAGTTTGACGTGAGTGGTTGGGGAGGGGACAGGATTGTGAAGCACTAGAACTCCAGGATGCTTTTTCTTTTTTTTTTTTTCTTCCCTTTTTTTTTTTCTTTTTTCCCCTTTTTTTTTGTTTTGTTTTTCTCCTTACACGTGTTAAATAATTATATCTAGAATAACCCACTAGGTTTGCAAATTGGCCATTTTGGAATGTGAGCTGTTATAACAACTTTTGACAGTTGCTCAAAAAAGAGGTAATAATGTATGCAAAACCATTAATCCAGCTGTTCCAATTTGAGAACCCTTGAACTCCCCACATGTTGATTTCCTGTATCCCTTGGGCAGACATTAATATCTTCTTCCTTCTCTGTAAAATGCAGCCCAGGGCAAAGCTGAGTTATAAATATCCTTTAGCTGAAAACTTTCACAGAGTTTAGTTTTAAACATATTGAAATATTGCTTGTGCTCTAAAGTTTTGGGAGATCTACTCTTCAGACATACTCTAAGGAAAATGACTTTCGCTTGCCATGTATTTCTTTATGGTGTTTAAACTCTAGTGCTGCATTCTTGTTATACTATAGAAGCAGACGTTTCACAAGCTTAAAGAATAGCTTTAATGTTTTGACTCCTGTGTCTAGATACCTGTAGGCTAGGATTGAGATACGTTCATCGTTGCAAACATTTTATGAACATTCATTTAGCTGCCTTGTGCAACATTTAATGTGAAGCAAATCCTTGGTTTTAAAGGTCAAACAGCATCTGCCACTAAGAACTTACCTTAAAATTCTAGAAAAGCTAAAAATCACGTTTCTTTCTCATTGAACTTTTCTTCCCCTATCCATTACCTATTGAGAAGGTAGGGTATTTTACTCAAAAACTTGATTTCATAAAGCTTCCTGTCACAGAACACTTTACCAGGGAAGCAAAAACCAAAAAAACTGTTTTGCAGTAATTGTTCTGTAATAAATGCCAATATGGATTCTCATATTCTGGTGTAAGCACACTGTTTTCTAATTTAATTTAATCTTTTTTGGAAATCCATCATCAGCTACAAAGGATAATAAAAAATTTAAGAAATAATGAACGCTGAAGTGAGGCTACAATTCTTGAAATGGAGAACATAGATCAGTGAAGATGATGAAGAAAATGTAGTGTCTGGCCTTTATCCTTTTTTTGTTCACTACTCATAGAATATAATAAGAATTAGGTACTTGTAAAAGCAAATAATAAAACAAAGTAACATTGATTTCCTCTTCTGTCCTATAAAATTATTGATCTGTTTTTAACCTAATTGGTACTTGTGAAAATAAATGGAAAAAACAGTACGCTATTTATGGGGTTCAAGTATTTGTTCTCAGTAAGAGAGTCCTAGGCCTGCTTGTCCGGGGCTGCGTTGGCTGTCCTAACAAGCTAAAGATCTGTGTGCTGGAGCATATTGTATTTGCTTTGTTCTCCTTCTCTTTAATCTCATGTATCTAATTATTTTTTGTAATTCAGAGAAGTAACAGTGCTAAAGATGCCTTAATGTATCGATGCACAACAATTGAGCACACACTGCTAAAAAAAGTAGTTTTTCAGTAGAAGTCTTACCTAACATAAAAATGAACAGCTAATTACAGGAAAGAGATAATAAAAGAGGTTTTCCAGTTAAGCCCACGAGAGTTTGCGTGAAGCAAAGGAACATTATTTCCCCTATACCCTGCCTAGAAGCCCCGCTGACATGTTGTTTAATACAGTGTTTACATAACACGCAGATATTTTTAATCGGTTATACTTTCCTGTACTGTCAAATTTACTATATAGAATCTGAAGACTGACTGTTTCCTCAGTTTTGATCCTCAGCCGCTTTGTTTGTGGAAAAATTTACAGATGCGTGGGCCCCTAATTCACACGCATAAGTATTTGCAGGTTTGAGAAATGAATTAAATATAGGTTTAAACTTCCCACAGTTTCTTTTAGGCAAAGCAACACTGAAGGTATTGCACATAAATTCTGTGACAGTATTTGTATTGGCTTTAACAAGCTTTGGCTCAGTCTCTAAGCTGTAGAGATGTTGAGCTTGATGCTTGAAGGTACATCAGGTGAAATTTTATTGCCATCAGAGAAGTTGTCCTGAAGCCTAAAGCTCTGTGAGAATCATCAAAATCAGGACAGTTAATTACAAATTAGAAATCAGCAACACTGATTAAAAAGGCTTAAAGTTGTTAAAAAAAAAAAAAAAAGACATGGATAAAACTGCATGCTTTTCCTTGGTATTTGATATAATTTATTTCCTAAATATTAAAAAAACAAGGTAAATTGACATTTTAAAAAATCAGGATACAAGTGTTTACACGCTTATAGTTCAACCTTTGGTTTTTGGGGAGTATCTTATAATTCATAGCAAACATCCTTGTAAACTGCTGTGCTGATAGGGCTGCTGAAGATTGCTCTCCCGTGTTTGTGGCTGCAATGCAGTAATTCCTGTGGATATGGAGACAGGTGATTCCACATCTATTTGCCTGTACCCAAAAAGGAAGATTGTGTTTTAAAACCTGTTTAAAATGCTATTGCAAAAATACCCTTATCTAGCTCACTTGGATTTTAAAGCTGGATATTTGCATGCTCCTCGGGGATAAGATTTGGACCATCCCTCTAGTAGAAATTCCATTGTGGAAGAATTGCCTGTGTATGTTATTTTGCATGCTGTATCGGTGTGCATATGTGAAAAAGAGAGGGAGAAAAAGAGAAGTAGATTCCAATTTCATCACACAGTTCTTGTGTCTGCTCGCAGCGGTTAGCCAGGAATATTGTTTTAGCATGGCTAAAGCTACAGCTATTGGCAAGGTGATTTTACATATTACCCCTGTGTGCTAATTTAACGCTGTTGTTTTCTCTATCTACTCTTGTAACAAAACAGAAGTACTCTGCTGTCTCTCTCTGCAACATATCTACAGAGGTCCTGAAAGTTATCAATGCCACTGAAGAACTAATAGCAGAATCCACCGGTCCCTGTGATTTCCCAGCTGACGGTCAGGACAGAGGAAGAGGGACGTTCCCACTAGGGACGGACCCTGTCAGACTCGATGAGCAGCTCACCACGCTGGAAGAAAACGTAAGAACATGAACCAGTATGTGAAAGTGTCCCGTGTGTGAGTGAGTGTACCTGTGCCAACTGGAAAGGGAAAGCGTATAGGCAGCATCAGTGGATGTTCGGAATTAATTTCAGGTTATTAAACAAATACACAAACAGAACAAAAAGATCCTATTTCAAAGGGTTTCTCAGCTGTGTTGTTGGAGGTCTTCTTAATGTGTGCTTTAAAACATTTGGGGGAGAGGGCAAGTTGGGTACGTTGGGTTTTACAACTAATTTTAGAATCCCTACCTCAAAAGTTAACTTCAGGCTTCTGAACCTCTTTGGCTGTATGGCTGTGCCGTGCCTTGCTGAAACCACATGTCTCCAAGGCCCAGCACAGCCTCGTGATTGTAAGAAAAGGTAGGGAAAGCATGTCCCCACTCACACAGAGAAGAAGTGGAGGACCTCTTCCTCCACCCGTGCTTCCCCAACATACTGGTGCTGAGCACCCTGGGAGCCGGAGCTGCCTGCTGCGCTGTTAAAAAGAGCAGGCTGGAGAAGCCAAATTCAACAAACATTTCTGTTTGGCCGTGTCCAAATCACCCATCCTTTTTCATAAGTACCTGTCATCTGCAAGGAGAAGTGTCATGCTGAATCATAGGGGGAAGCCACTACTCATTGGAAATTTTTATGCATCCACTTAATGAAGTTGGTACACTCATAACTTTCGATTTTGTCTTCTTCCCACATTTAACTGATTACATTGCAGTGATTTTTCCTTTCATTAGCAGCTTTTAAAGATCTTGCAGGAATCTGGTCTGTCCCCTTATAACATCCTGATCAATTCAAGGTGATAGATCCTGGTTTTCTTTAGCCCTCGGAAAACTTTCAAAGACAGAATCTCTTTTTGGGGGATAAAATCAGTTTCCTTCACAGAAATGTACTTCCTCAGCAGCCCCAGGCTAGGGGCTGAGGGGGAGATAATTCATGGCAATGCCAGCCACTCCTGCCACTGGACCTATCTTACTCCAGAGCCCTCCCACCAGTCCCAAAGACTCCCCAGTCCCTCTCATCACACGTTTTCTTAGTTTAAATATCCCAGCCCTACTTTGGTTCAGAGGTTCCCAAACTAGATCCTACCCCTCCTAACCTTATCTGCTCCAACAGCTTTTCCATCTCAGACCTTTCCCCCTGCCCACACCAACAGGATGCCCTCCAACCCACCCCAGAGCACCTTCACTCCTCCCTAACCAGCTTCCAGTCATAACCTGACCTCCAAACTTCTCCTTCCCACCTCTGCTCAGCCTTCCCAGGCATCCTGCTGTGCCAGCTGAGGTGCTCCTGCTCCGCCTTGCTCCCACACACTGTCCCAGTTGCTGGCATCTCCTGCCCTCCATCCTGGGGCACCACAGACACCTGAGCCTGCCCCACCACAGAGCTCTTCACACAGCGGCCATGCTCCCAGCTCCGCTCTGGGCAGGGAACTCAAAACAAACAAGCAAAATAGGCTTGGGAGTCCTCCCCAGTGCAGCTGGGAGGGCAGAGCAGGGGGATGTGTTGATGAGACGCTGGATACGTGGCAGCTCAGATATGGTCCTCTGCAGAATGGTAAAGGCTTCCCATAGTGGCTGCCGGCTCTAGTGCCCGTAGAAGGGTATAACTTGAGCTTGTGGCGAGCAAAGTGCCTTCCTCATGCCACCTGCCGTGATATCCATTTCATTCTTACACGACAGATGCACTTCCACAACAACTTCTGGTTGAGTTTGATTAATTTTTTTCAGAATAATAGATGTAGGTAGATGGAGATTTTTCTCCCCTGTGAATACTCAAGCATCCTAGCTCCACACACCACAGAATGCATTTGTCAGAAGAGTGAATACAGAATGAAAATCCAAGTCCAGGCTGGACCATGTCTTTAGAAAAACCAAGAAATTCCTCAGGAGGACAGAGAACAATTTGGGGAGACTTCCTCCCACATTTTTTCTGTGGAGAACTGTGTTGTAAACTATGTGAGGTGTGTTTTTTCCCCCAATTATACTCCAACAATCTCTCCCATCCTTGTGGAGCTTTGGCATCTGTGGTGCTGTGGCCTCTAGTCAGTCATTCAGGCCAAGCATTTCTCACTGAGCAGAGACTGGGCACTGAGCGAGAGCATTTCTTGCTGTGGCATTGCCCTCCTTCCAGCATATCCCTGGTTTAGCTTCTCCCAGTTCCCTGCACAATTCATAAGGTATCCAGCTCAGCCTGGCTGTGCTCCCACGCTGCATCTTTCTCTGCCCCACACAAGTTTTGAAGTAGATGGCAAAACTTCATGGTTTCAAAGATCTCACCACCACACTCCATAGCAAAGTTAAAGAGCCTTTAGAAATCCAGGAATCCATAACTTTTCCCAGTGCAGCTGGGGGCGTATCTGCATGCAGCACATCCTCTTTGCAGCAAATTTTGGAAGGGGATCTGGTTATATATAGACACTTTGTTCGGTTTTGCTCTCTGTAGCATTTCAGGGACTGTGCATGCATCAGTGGGGAGAATGTAGAGCCACCTGTACCAGCACAAGTTCAGGTGGGTTTTAGTGGAAGCTGTGCATAACTAAATGGTAGTAATATAAGTCTCCACAATCTGAATGTGAATGTATGCATAAGGGCATAATTTAGTGGAGACCTGCAAGTACCCCATTCCTGTATGGAAGCACAACAATTGTTCAGGTAAAGACAATATTCTTTAGAAAAATCTTTTATTTAGCTCTAGCTGGAAAATGTTAAATAAAATTAAAATTTAACAGATGTAGGGGCTGATTGAGTTACCAAAACATTACTGACCTTGCCTTCCCATATTTTTCCATCAGTATTATTTTCTTTAGATTTTTATTTTCCCCTCTTGAAAGTACAACTTACTGTGCCGAGAATTTTCGCACAGCATTTAAACGCACCTTTTCTTTACCTTTCTAAAGATGTTTCTGTTTATAATGTTCCTTTTTCTTCTTTCTCTGAGCTTTTAGACATGATAGGGAAATTTAAAAATCACCTTTTAATCTGAAGTGGCTGTGGTATGTCACACCACAAAGATGTATCATTTAAATGAATGGAAAGAATAATTAAAACCCACAAAAGCAGAAGTATTTCTATTTAAGTCAGCATGTTAACTTTATGGCCCACCTGTGTCTCCAAGTACTTCAGCACAGATGTTAAATCAGATCACTTATTTGTTCTAGGTACATTTTTCAAAGATTTCATGCCTGCAATTAGACTGTGATCTTACAAGGTGCAGTTCATACAAGATGTAGTGAATTTGTTTCTTAGCAAAGTGACATACATGAAAAAATGTGTATACATTTATGCTTTGAAACAACTGATAACAAAGGAGAAAAAACCTATCGCAAGCAATTTCATTTCCATTGTGCTCTCACCAGCCTCATGGAAACAGTCTCTTGACTATCTAGTAAATAGACAGAAGGTGCAATATTTTCGCATGGGTCTGCACAATTTTAAGCACAGATGTCAAAAGCTAATACTTGAAAATTACCCTTTTCTATAAACCAGAGACCTCCATCAGGCCATGTACCTTAGATTTTTTTGTGAAATGAAAGAAACATGTAAAACACAGTGTATCATGAATTATTGCTCCGAGGAGCTGAATGGGAAATGAAACCTTTACCTGCAGTTATCAGAGGTATTGTAGGTGGGTCAAAGTATTAAAAGTTGTTTATTTTTATGGAAGATCTTTAAGTGATAAAGTCTGTTATTCTCTTTTATGTGGCCCAGATAAGTCTATTGACTCTCCACAGATTCATTCCAAAGGGCCAGGAGGTGGGAAGGCTTTGGCTGCTATATATTCGGGTGAGAGCAGGATGGGATGGAAAGCTGTGTTGTACATGTAAGCACAGTTATTCTCTAAGAAGTTAATAACCATATGCTGCTGAACAGTTATTCTTAGGCAGTTTTGATTGCCAGAAGGCATTAGGCCTTTTTCAATAAACAGCTTTATATGAAGCGTGGTCTGTTGACTTCCCCTTGTGGACTTCAGGGGTTTTGTTATGCAATTGCCTATCAAAAATAAAAAAGCAAACTTTTCAGCTTGCTTTTTTTGCTGGTGAATCTGGAACAAACCTGTTTTGGAATACCATTGTAGCACCTATGAAATTAGGAGTGCAGCCACCTCACGCCTCCCTTCTCTTTGTGGCTGTGTGTTTTCAGATTATTCCCCCCTGACTTTCCTCTGCCAGGTAAGTCTCCCCGTCATGGGTTAGCAAAGAGGAAAGCTCAAAGGCATCGTGGAAGATGCAGTTTGCTCAGACCTGCCTGCCCACAAAACAGAAATCACTGACACCTCTCCCTGCCTTGGCCCTGCAGGTGTACTTGACAGCCGGCACAGTGTATGGGCTGGAGGGGCAGCTGACCAACCTGGAGGACGCCGCACGCAAGATCAACAGTGTTACAGCAGAATCAGAGCTGGCCGATCTGGAGGATCAGGTGGCCACAGCAGCCGCCCAGGTTCATCACGCAGAGCTTCAGGTGAGGACAGCAGCTCCTCCCTACCTCCAGGTTTCACGCTGCCTTGCCTAGCGCTTACCTTTTGTCCGCGCGCCCTTACTTTCAATATTCTTTTGTACTGCAGCGAACTCATGATCCAAGGATGCTGACTGCATCACAGGAGCTGAGCAAAGCTTAACTGAGATGTGTAACTCGGCCCAGCCAGGTGTACTGTATTTGTTTCTTCCCCCAGCTTGTTTTCGGACGTGGGAGTGGAACAGCCTCTTACTGCAATAGTAATACCGAACCTGGTCCTTGCTCCCAGGCAGCTCTCATGGTGCGTTCTGCATCACATGCTGCTGTCAGACTGCAAATACAGTCTTAGGCATTTATCTAATCAGCAGATTGTAAAGTACTTTATAAAGGAAGCCAGTATCGGTACTGTTCTACCGAAAAAGGCCAAAGGCAGCCAGACTCTGAGCCAAGCCCAGAGCCCAGCACTTGGAAGCCTGCCTTGGGATTCAGCCCCTAAGCAGCACACATCCCAGCCACAGGGCGATTGCTCCTGTGGGCTGCGATCTAGTGTCTCTCTCGCAGGCTCCAGAAAGGCTGGGGCTCGGAAGAGAACGTCGTGATCTCGTGCTAAAAGCTGAAGGGGGTAATGCTGCCAGACCTCAAGGGGATAACACTGCCAGCAACTCACTGCCAGTGATTTCGCTGACCAGTCTGTACCAAGCGAGGCACTCTGACCTGCCTGTGCCAGGCTTTAATGGGATGTACCTCGTTATTTCACTCAGCAGTAGCATGCTTAATTTAGGACCGTGCAAAGATCTGAGAGTCTGACATCTCACCAATGTCAGAAGGGCACTGCTGCACTAGATGGCGAACGGGCAGTGGCGTTTTGTTGGTTTTGGTCATTATTTTACAGTAAATATGTTAATGGGGGTGAGAAGTGAGGAGAACAGAGGCCTAAGCTATGGAAGGAGGATGACAGAGACCAATTGGTCTTCTGCAGAATGAAGAGCTTCAGGTGTCATCGTGAATCAGGAGTCGGGTTGTATGTCTGACTTCGCTGACACTTCTTCCCTTTTGGCAATGTTTGTTTCCGCTAGTCTCAATATCAGCCTATTTTCCCCCCAGATGTTTGCTTTCTTGGACTTTCATTTTTCCTAGCAATTTTGTTTTCCACTGAGTGTTTTTATATAGCGTGTACCTGCATTTATGCATGTTTGTATTTAACATGTACATTATAAATATTTAAGGTCAAATGTGTAGATTTTGTGAGGGAGTTCGTACTTGGCGTGTGCATGAAATTAATTTTGAATTAGGAAATGTGTCCCACAAAGTCATTCTTTGAATGTAGCCTTTGAAAAACACAGCTTGAATGAACTTGGGATTATGCAGCTAAAGGTAACTGGGAGATGGCAGACGGGGGGTTTCTCTCCTCCTTTCTTTTTTTTGCTCAAAAGGAGTAAAATGCTTCTTCCTTGGAGTCACACGGTAGGTTGGATTGTTCTTTTACTCCATCTTTACTAACAAATTAAGCCCCTTTTAACATCAGGACTAAAGAATACAGGAAAGTGTCAGAATTGCTGAAGAAGTTAGCCATCTGTGTATGTTTTTTGATTAAAGAGAATTTGACTGGGGGAGGGATATATTTTAGTAGTGGCATCCACAGTAATTTTAAAACTTCTTTTTCCCCCTCCCCATCTGTCTGTCTCTCTCTCTTATTTTCTTTGAAGATTTCAGATATTGAGAGCAGAATATCAGCTCTCACTGTTGCAGGCTTGAACGTGGCTCCATGTGTTCGCCTGACAAGGAAACGGGATCAAAAGCAAACAAACCAGGTGCCAGAACATTATGTGGTATTCAAAAATACATTGGGGAAATCTTGCCTCTTTTTCTGTAATGGAGTTGAGTAATACATATGTGTTGTTTACAGATGCATACAATAGATACATCGAGACAGCAGAGGAGAAAACTTCCAGCTCCACCAATAAAAGGTGCCCTTAAGTTGTTATGTACATTCTGTATAGAGTCTGTCTTTGTAAGGTTCGATATAATGTACAGTTCAGCAAAGCAGGGGAAAGATCAAGTTATAAAATGAACAGACAAAGCCTAAATATGTCCACCCTCCTCATTTCCCATTGTACTTGCAGTACATAAAATACCCATTTGTCATATTAAAAAGCGTCACCACTTTCCATGGAAGTTGTGACAGTGGCAAATTAATAGGAGCAGAAGGCTGGGAAAAGCAAATGAGAGATGCTGAATACTTGTCCTGCAGCAGGGACGCTGCTACTCTGGCATGCCTGGGGTGAGGCTGTGAGGCCCAAGCAGTCGCAGCGTTTAATTACCAAAACCCAGTTACCACCCTCCACAAGCCACCATTGCTTTATTAAAGCCTATGTCTGCTGATTTCAGTCCCTGTGATGTGGCTCAGAGATGTTCCTGGTGTGTTAGGCTATGGCTGTGAATTGGCTTTATAAAATAAAGTGCTTTTTTCTTTCATGTTTTCTCTTTTTTTTTTTTTTTAACCCCACAGTGCATTCTCTCTGACAATTCTGGGGCCTGCTTCACCTTGCATTGCTCTTGTTTCGCTCTTGTTTTACTCTTGTGTAATTCCACTGATTGACATGGCCTCAAACTTTAATAAATGTGGAGTATCGCAGCCTGCTGTTTTTCATTTAATTTAAATCCAGCTTTCTTCACATGTCTTAGGGGAAGTTTTATCTCTCTAGAAGGTGTGACTCTTCAGGAGTATTGTTACCTCTGCTTCAATCTGTTATGTGAAAAATCCACCTTTTTGTATTTTTCCCAGGTGAAAAAATAGATGGTTCTCCAGTTACCACCATCAGAACGTTTAACAGAAACTTCATGCTTCAAGGGTCTCTAACACAAAGAACTAAAGAGAGGAAAAGCACTGCCAAGGACTTAATGGTAAATTCGTAACAGATGTTTTTAAAACTGCTGTAAAAAACAGTACATAGAGAGATAGTGGTATCTGTGTAGGCAGCTATATTTCAGCATTTTCACAAAATTTCTCGTGATAGTTTGAGGAAAAAGAATAGAGACGGCTGAGGGAGCTCTGAACAAATACGAGCCGTGTCCTTGGAAGCTCTCTGACTGCATGCCATAGTATAGCAGCTGTGTGCTCCTGAATGCCAGCCGGCATCAATGTATTCTGGCTGTCAGGTCTCCAGGAATGTGCTACCCTTATTTTTTTAAAAAATAAATCAATCAGTGGTCCCCTGCAATTCAGACTTCTGAAGCAGACCCTCACAGAACCAGCTGCACACTGTAACTCAGCACGAGTCACCTTGAATCTCACTAATTTTTGAGAAATGTCCAAAGGCTACCTAGGTGGAATTTAAGGGGTAGGTAGGCCACGCATTGGCTCTGCAGGGTTTGAACAAACAGGTTTCACTGGACAGCTGGCAATCATTTCTTCTAGAGCAGCCGTAGAGGGATATGGAAAAAAGCTGACTGTCCTGAAGCAGTCTGCCACTAGAAATGTGGAAGATAGGTGGGGAGGTGAGAAGGGGAAGGACCTTCTCCTAGAAGCTTCAGCAAGCTCGTTTTGTGTTTTGCTCATGTTCTTTTCTTTCCTGTCCCTCTCCATTCTAGGAACCTGCTATAGGATCTGCTGTGATGTACTAAACTTACACTTCCCTACTGCCAATAACACACTGCCTAAGGCTGTACACTAGAGTGCCTTTACTTAACAGCCATTGTGTATGTCCAGCTGAAAATGGACCCTCAAGAACCCACAATGCCTCAGTTATAGGGCTTTGTTTGGATACCTCACTGAGAAAGCTGTCCAAGTCTTCAGCATTGTGGTCTGCTAAAGGAAACTCTGCCTTAAAGTTCTCACAAGACTCTAGAAAGGATGCTGAGTTTCAAAAGCAAGGCTCCACATTTTAAGATGCACTTTTTCTCCCCATTGATTGTACTAAAGTATGTCGTCTTTAAACTGCAGTATGTTTTTGTAGACTCGGTCAACCATAATTATGGGCCAATATTTCATACAAAAAGAATGAACAAAGCAGACCTGTGATCCATATTTGCTGGCCTCTTACTATTCACGTAGACATCCGTCTTGTCGAGCAATAAGATCAACTCTGTGCAGTGTATGCCACTTTTCAGCTGTGTGGTGGAAGCGGAGAATCAGCGTACCTAGCTCTGCTCCCAGTGAGTCAGTGGAAGTTTTGACAGAGTTTGTAGGAGGAGATGCGATGTGCGAAGACTTCTCTGTTCACTGAGGGTACATTTGGCAGAGTTAATGTTCTAGCTTCAGAGCTAGGTATTTTGCTCTTGGTGTCAGGAGGTAACATGGATGTCCCGTTGAACCGTGAATTGGTGGCAGCACATGTGGACCAGATGTCTGTTGAGTTACGATCCTGGCGTCTGGAAATATCTGAACACTGCTGTGAAACCTACACCTTTGTATGTCTCGTTCTTCTTGGTAGCGTTGTCCGCTTGGTGGTGTCCGACCACGCTGTAGTTCAGAATAAATTCTGACCGAATCTTTAAGACTGGAAAAAGAAAGTAAAAGCACTGTGGATGAGATCTCTGCTGACTGGCTGGTGGTTGTAGGGGGCTGCAACCTGTAAGAGATTCCCTTCTGCAGTTTCCTGACTTTTCTGAGGAGGGAGCAAATGTAGCCTAGACATCTCTTCCTTTACTAGTCTGTAGCCAACATAGCAGCTGGGGCCTGTCACTGGTGCCATGTGCATCCCACTACCATTGGACCACTCTGAATTGGATTGGGAATAGTAAAATTTCTTCTTTGATTTCTTGAGACCTTTGAAAGGTAAGCCAATCTAGAGGGCCCTTGAGCAGATGCCTAGGAGGGAAGATGCTGCTTACAGTGTGTCCTTCTCACCCTTTTTGGGGAGAACATAGCCTATTTGTGGTACTTCTTGCTCTGAAGAATATGTAGGAGGTCATTAGAGGAGGTGGTAAGCCAGTGAATCCCATATCTTCCACACAAAGTGCAGAGCAAGTACCCAAACGCAGACTGGGTTGATGTGAAAGGTGCTATGGGCTGGCAAGTTCCCCCTCAGCACCAAGGAGTGATGAGCTCTCCTGAGAGCACTGGGTACCAGGGGAGGAGGAGAGCTGCTCCTTTCCCTGCACTCCCAGCCAACACCCACTGGCAGAGCGCCGCACATTACCTGCCATGCAGCAGGAAAGCAGTCTCCTGGGACACCAGGCCATGAAATGTCTATGTTTGGGCAAATACGAGCAAAACTGGGCAAATTTCCTGGCTAGGCTGGATTTAGGGGGGTGGGTGGGGAAGGGCTGGATGGGACAGTTGGAAGAACAGTGCCAGGTGCAAATCTGCCGCCTGCATTTGACATCTAGCTTGTCAGAACTCTGATGTCCAACTGCACGTAAGGAACCCTCAGAATAAACACAACCATCTTCCCACCTAGAATACATAAGCGTTGCTCCATCCCTTCAAGGAATTTCCACCTGCCCAAGATCTGACCCGATGTGTTCATTCTGGGTGAAATTATGCCGCCTTTTACTCTCACACGAGTTCTCTGGAACTGGTTTGCACAGATGTGAGAGCAGAATTTGGCCCACTCTGTTTAATATAAATATATATATAAAACAAATAGCTTTTATTTATATATGCAATCCAGTAAAGGAGATTAAACAGAGTAGGATGCCTAGTAATTTTTTTTGTTATCCAGTCTCCTCCTCCTTCCTTGACTGTTCTTGTGTATGTATACAATACATTCCCAGGTTCTGGTTTATACAGGTATGCGTGTTACGAAATGTCATTAATGGTGGTTGGTCTACCTATTAGTCTGATAAATAATAACTAATATTGTGTATGTAATATCAATACAGAAATGACTAATTTTAATAGAATATCTCTGGCTTTTGTTCTGTTAGTGTGATTTAAGCAAGCCAACAAAGTTTGGAATAGGTTGTTTTCCTTAAGAGGCATGAAAAGCAATTATTATCGTGTTACAATGTTGAAATATTCAGTCTTCTTTCACAGAAAAATGTGTACTGTGTAGGCATTGCAAAAAAAAAAAAATTTAAAAAAATCCCACCTGCTGTAAGGCATTTGAATTTTTACAAATGTTTATTGTGCCAAATACGTGCAAAGATATAATTTACTGTTTTAAAAAAAATCATAAAAGCATATGTTATAGCACACAAAGAATTATTTTGTCATCAAGTGATTTCAATCTTTAGTGTTTATATTTAGATTAATTTTTATAAATGAAAATATTTTAATGGGTAAAATGAAGACTATATGATCTATTTGATTAAGTCTGAGTGAATATTAAGCTTGCCTTGTTGTTGTTATCTGCATACTCACCGAGAATTATTGTCAAGAGAAATTATAAAAGAGTAAAAGCAATTTATGAAAAGAATGCCTTTTCAAGGACTTGATTCATAAAGAAAAACCAAAAGTTCTTCTCTGTTGTTTGGATTTATGTGCACTTTGGCCAGGAAGCGTGCAGAACATGCTGCTGCACGCAGAGCTCAGGTCCTGCCTGTCCACAAATGACCCGTCCCCTCATCAAACCCAGGAGACTTGCAACTCTGCAGAATTACCTTGGTTAGCTGAGGGGAGGAATACACGTTAACGCATTTGGTTCAGATTTTTTTCCGCTGGGGTGGGAGGGATCCTGTTAGGAACATCTGATGGTTAGTCTTCTCCAAACTGCCCAGTCTGTTGGGCGAAATACCATCTTCAAGCAGAATTTTTATAACTCTCACTGGGATCGCTACAAAATGACAAAAATGAGCAAGAACCCTGCTGATAGTCTTAGTCTAGTATTTCCAAAGTCACATGCGATGAATGCTGATGAAAATACTTCTTTATCAGCATATTTTCTCCACCATGAGGGTGTTCATTTAACTAGCATGTTTTAAGTAACACTTTGGATGTTATATGTTGTATTATAAATAGAAGTAACTACCTTATTGTAATAAAAATCCACTCCTTGCTGACAGACCATTCGCAAAGAGAAAAAAAAGGGGGTTAAATTATCTGCAATGATTAATTCAACCACGACTAAATTTTAGTAGTAATTCTAACAAAGCACAACTCGAAATGCAAGTTCATTCTAATTTGCCTTTTGCAGAATGATTCATGGCCTGAATTTAACTTCCAGTCATTACCTAAATTGTAAACTATGTGTTTTGCATATAAGCCATAGATTAAACTGCATTTGAATATTATTGCTGGTAATAGTTGTTAATCCAGATTAAACATATTGTAAATAATACTTCTTAGGAAATGAATATAACAAAGTTAATTACTATGGCAAACGTGAGTATTGATCCACAACCCCAGGCTTATTGATGTGGACTAATGTAGTAGATGGTACATTGCTTCTGATCCTCAAAGAGTGACTTTAGCTTGATCAGATAATGTACTTACAAACAACTACATTGTTTTAAAGGGAGTCAGCTAATTTAGGCCCTTACCCCTTTTGGATAATGGTGCATGATTACATGCAGTAGAGACAAAACTACTCTGAAGAGTTTAATTAGCCAATTTTATTTTCTTTTCTTCAGCAGGGACAAAATACTTATCTTTGATAGGAGCTCCTTTTTGTTCATTAATATATCTCTCCAGCAGTACAGGAAGAATCATAAAGGGGCAGTGGGGTAGTTCAGGGCTACCTTCTGACGAGTGGATGTTAACAATCTACATAAAAACTACACACAGAGCACCAACATTTCATGCCTTTACTGCAGGTACATTAAAAATTAGTGGGAGCCTTTTTTCTGTCTTCCAACCATTGCTTTTTATTTTTATATATCAACAGCCATTGACTTTGAAATGTGACAGGAAGGCTTCATGATACGCTTAACACTGCAGAGTCCAGCACAAAAGCTGTGTCGTTTTTGGATAAACGTAACGTTACAGTGAACAGCATCAGGAGATTGGTGGGGATGTAAGACAAAGAAACGTTTTTATAAGCTATGGTTGCACGCAGTGCAAGTGTCCACGCATTGTCTTTTACCTGCACCCTGAGTATGTTTCTTTTTGAAGGAACTTGCACAAGGAGCAGAAAGAAGAGCAGCATGGGATTGCTAGGCAAAAGCAGAACTGGAGGTCTGAGGTGCAGAGAAAGGCGCAATTCAAAGAGCAGAGATTGGGTCACCACCTCAGGGAACAGGGATCACCAGTCAATGTCTTCTGTGTCCGACACTTTTTGCTCCCACAAAGCGTTCAAGATGAAATCCAGGTGCCTGCTCACAGGCCTCAGGCTGCCACGGCTGCTTCTCAGCTGCCTCTTCCCAAATCGACCGATGGGGCGAACGCCACGGCCCACGTACCAAAAAGGATCAATCTCAGGACCTGGAATTCAAAGCAGTCAGTGAAGCATCTACCACTGTACCACCAATTCCTGAACATCTTGAGGGTGTTAGATGGCTTATTTATAGTCCAGAAAAAAAAAAACAAAACCAAAACCGAAGGGGAAAGGCTGCAGCCAGACGCACAACTTTCTGGTGCCTTTGAGGTTCACCTGCCATATGTGGAGCCCAAAGGAAGAGGGTTCAGATGCAAAATTAATTTTCATCTGTCTGGGCTGCAACCCGCAATTCAAACATAAGCCAAAGGGCCCATCAATTCAGGAGGGTACAGCGTGCTTTAAAACTGATCCAAACTCTGGAAGAGGTTACAATGAAGCCTATGTCCAGAAAGACCATAGTAGCTCTCTGTACCGCCACTTTTGAACTGTCCTCTCTTAGCTAAAGTCCTGAAGGTCCTACTGTCCAGCCTCCATTTCTGCTGTATGCACCAGGTACGGTATTTCTACAGGCTAACAAACGCACTGGATTGCAGAGGGGGTTCCTACGTGAGAGGTAAACACAAAAAGCTAATTCTTGTTCACTTAGGAAGTTCTTTTCATGCATTACTTTTTTCTTTTAATAAATCTGAAGTACACTTGACTTATTTTTACAGTCTAGTTTAGTTTTAGAGCAGGTGCAGAGAGGGGTATAGTTATATTAAAAGACTAAGATATAGCAACAGGGAAAATCTACACAGTGCTGGAGATGTTGCCACCCCAAGGAAATACCAAATCATTCTAAAGCCAGATGAATGTCAGGAACAGGAATAAATTTCAATTTAAGTGCATTATATATCATCCAAGTCATATGAAAGTCTCGGGCAAGGCAGCAGGATTTTCCCCTGTGCATTTTGATGCTTGAACAGAGAAAATAAAAAATCCACTTTAGCTGTGATTTTCTCCAGAAATACATCTTGTAAGTCTTTCCACGCAGTATTTAACACCCTTCCTGGGCACCAAAACCCAAGTAATTTCATTTTTTTCACCTGGGTACCTAAAAACAGGCTCCCCGCATGCCTAGCTCTCTTTGAAAGGGGAAAGGTGTGCCACTGAGAGCCTGTGTGCCTTAATCCCCGCACCCACCTCTCTCCCACTCCACATACAATTATCAGCCTTTGCTCCTTGGGGGAAGATGAGGTTTCCTGATTTTCTCAAAAATCTTTTGGACTGTGTGTTAGCTTTTGCTTGGGACATACGGTATTGTCCCTTACCTGGCCAGCCTCAGTTCCTCTCAGCGTCTGTGAATGGAGACACTTCAACCATTTTTATTTTGCCTTTCAGACAAGTCATGGTTCCAGACAGGAATGAAGATGTCTGTAAAGCAAACTTAAACTTCTGGCCCTTGCTTTTTTGTTATTCTATACAAGTAGTTGTGAACTATTCCAAGTCTACAGAACACAGCTGAAAATTTGATCCTTAAATATTCAATGTATGCTGCCTTACATTTTCTTTTGTACATTAGTGTCTCCTCCAGTATTTATCAAAAATTACACTATTTCCTTTGGCTAATTAAGGGCTATGAGAAGGAGATCAAGTTCTGTATATGCTCTTACAAGTGTAAATGGAAGTACAGGACCCCACGTCCCCATTTTACCATAGAAACACCCACACGGATTTGCTGCTGAACAGCCCAACCCTGATCCCTCAATGCACCAAAGATTGTGGGGTCACCATATGGGAGTCCCTCACATTACAGCAGGTGAGACTGATACTTACTTCTGTTGTCTATCTGATGTTTAAATGGCCTGCTCTGTCCAGAAGCAAAGCTGAGCGATACCAAGAGCACCAGCACATAGACAGTGACCAGCTTTAAGTGCTTTGGTGACCACTGGGCACGTGGTGTCCACGAGATTGGATTCCACATGATGGAGTGGTGGTGGGAAAGCTGTGAAGAGAAAAGTGAACATGGGGAACACATATGCGTTAAAGCTCTCAAGGTGAAGGAAGGTGTCAACTGTAACAGCACGTTCCTATCCCTCAGAGCCATTTCATGACTAAGTTCTCCGAAACACTGATGCTGGGGATTTTCTGGGTATTTCTGTTGGAAGGCAAAGGCTATGCAGTGAGCCATCTACTGAGTTAAGTCTTGCGACGAGCATTTTCTCATCATCAGTGAAAGCCTCTGGCACGGCTTCACAGGACACACAAGTCCTGGCCCTCAGCTTGCTGCTGACTTTCTGTGTGGCCCTCTGTATGACCACGGGCATTGGCCACCAAAGTGTGTTTTAGCCACCATCTTCATCATCCTTTCCTCACTTGCAAAATATGTTTAACAGTTGCATTTTAAGCAATCTCTTTACAAATGCATTAGAAAGGCTCACTGAAAGGGAATGCTCCTCCCGTGTCAGCTCACCCTTTCACAGCCAGCATGCAAAAGTAAGATTTCCGGTTACGGTTTCCTGATCCCATAAATGCATCCAGGTGCAAACGGATGAGAAATCCCCTCTGAGAGAAGGGCTGTGCAGAACAGAAGGTACTGCGTGAGGAAAATTGCATGCAGGAGGTGAGGATCCCAGGCTCAGGTTACCACTGCACCCTGTCTCTGGCATTTTGGACAAGTTTCCTCACAGGACCTCCCCCAGCTGTCATGCTAGGTACCTTCTAACATGCAAGGTCTGCCTATGAATCCTATGAATTTGACAGCCTAGAACCTCTGCCTACAGGAGCCCTGTTTGCTTAAGCATCACTTATGGTAGCTATAGCGCTACAGAGCTATAGGAAATCCTCTCGGCTACGCCTAAACAGAGGCTTCTCCCCATGTAAGGGTGGGATTTTTCCCCTGCTGCTGCCTAAGCAGTGCGCTTCAGTAGGGGCAGTGCAGGAATGGAAATCCTTTGATGCAAGATGCTCCCAAGCACACTGCACAGGCAACACAACCAAAGCTTGTAGGGAATCTGGTTGTGTCTTTCATTAAAATGCAAAGTCAAAAGCTCCTTAACCCCTAGCATTAAGTGAAGGTTTGTCCTTTTTTTCTTTTTTTTTTCTCCCACACACACTGACAGTGACTTAGCAGACAGCTTAGAGGAAAGTGATTTTAACCCGTAATTTCAACAGAACTGTGAATTAACTTTTTCTAACTTGAATGTCTCATAACAATCAGGGCTAAATGATCTTAGCATGTAAAACCACATGGGATGAATTCTGCCTCCAGTTTCAGCTGGTGTATATCTCTTGTTGCTCCACATTTAGCAAGCCTAAATTCAGTGAGACAAAAAAGATGTTTTGAGGAATGCCTCCAGTGCGCTTACAGGGTTGCTGACAGGTTTTCCAGATTACTTGCTGTCTAGTTTTGTGTCTTGCTTTGCTGGGAACTGAGTCACAGAAAGGAAGAGCTTGCCTTGAGCCCATTGTTGATGAAAGACGAAAATATAGGGAAAAGCTTTCAGCACAAGCTTTGTCCTAAGCAATGCTCTGTCCCAGTCTCCACCAGCCGGTTCTGTACCTGAATCAGCCATTCCAACCACCTTCTAGTGTGCCGTTATTTATCAAACATTTTGCTCATACCCTTGACCTCGCTAGGATTTCTGTGAAGCACATGGCTTCCACTGCTCCTCAGTAAGTAACGTCACCCCTAAATAATCAAGGGGCTCAGCACCTCCAATCATCCCTAATTTTCCCTCTTCCTAATTGTCCCACCCCTGTTTGTATGGGGAGAAACTGAGGCAGAGATAATGCCATAAACTTGACCTCACATGATGCAGAGCATTTCTAAGCCCAGCTCCAGCTTCTCACTAGGCTTTAAGTACAAGCACAAAATCCTGGTTTTCCACTCACAGTCCTTTCACGAGTAATGGGGCTGGGAGACGGTCTGTGGTCTCCTTAGGTCTAGATCTGCCTTAGCCCCCAGACCTGCAGCTTTCTTCCAAAGGGAAAACTGAAAAAAACAGACCTCATACAGTCACTCTGTGTGTGCCCTTCATTTCCAACCATTAAATGATGACCAAAAACTTTTAAAACTTACTAGTTTCAACAAAACTTGACACAATTAAAAGTTTCAGGACTAATTTTGCTCCTGGAGCGCAGCAAAAGTCACCACTGCTGCCATTTGGTCAACTTGCCACTTCTGCTTGGTCCCTAAGCAGAAAAAGCCTTTCAGTTTTGGCTGAGCAACATCTGCGGACAGCAGTCTGGCTATTGCCATCGACATGAGAAGAGAAAGTTACAGCACATTAAAGCCACTAGTAAAGTTCCAGTGAAGCAGCGGTGCTACAGCTTGCCATGAGTCTGCTTCAGATCCATCAGGTCTAAACCTACCGCGGATGTCCTCAAAAGACAAGGTGCTATTAACTCTTTAAACCCTAAGATAGCATTGTACTATAGATGGGTGGCTATGTACCCCCCTCCTCCAATGCAAACGTGAATGGCTTTCACGTTTGAAAGCAGCATTGGAAATCCCCATAAGAGATCAAACCCTGGGTGAATCCAAGCCTGGGCCCACGGCGCATTTCAGGGCTGAGCGGCAGGAAAGGTGCGCTGCTGTGCTGCAGGCTCCTGCGGGTGCTCTCCCTGCGGGGACACACCACCGCCTGGGGGGTTCAGCCGTGTTGCCCCAGCACGGTCTCCTTCCCCGCAAAAACTGGAGAAAAGTTACTGCGGGCAGAGCACGGCTGTCTATGTTAATGTAGCTAAGCTAAAGCCAAAAGAAAAAAAAAAAAAGAAAAAAGGAAATCCAGCAAGAAGGAGCCGGGACAAGCGCTGAAGCAGCTCGAGGGAGGCACTCACCTGTTTGCACCAAAGCTGCTCCTCAGGTAGCCGCTGCTCCAAGCAGAAGCAGGGCAGCTGCTGGGGGCTTGTGCCTTTTATACTGGAGGGAAGTGGGCTTGAAGGAGGAGGGGGAGTCAAGAGGTGGGCCAGGAGGACGTCAGCAGTACTAGTGAGCAAAATTTAAATTTACAAAGGGAGGGGAAGAGAACTGTGGCTCTACTAGAAAGCCATTGATCAGGGCAGGGAGCAGGAGCTGAGGGCGGCACCAGGGGATTGCAGGGGGGCCCTGGCAGGACACCTGGTTGAGGACAGACACACACACACACCCCGACCCCCAGGGGGAGAGCGGAGGGGAGGGGGCTGCTGCCTCATCCCTGTGGATGGGGGGACATGGGCAAAGCAGAGCGGCACTGGCTGCCACGCTCTCCACACAGGAGAGCCCAGCTCTCCGCACTGCCCAGCTGAGATGCTCTGTCTGAAGCATGTGTCTGTGGGGGGAAAACACTCATGGCTGGGGATGAGGTTTGGGGAGAAAGAGGAGATGGACAGCGAGAAGTTCTCAGGGCCAGCAGGCTGGAGCAGCCAGGCCACGTGCCCCTTCCCATCCCTTGCTCCTCTTGCTGTTGTCCTGCCTTTCGTTTTTGCTTGCGATCTTACCTGACTGCAGCTATCATCTCATTAAGCCCCTAACCCATGGCTAGGGTCAACTCCCCCACGCATGTGTTTTAGGCCATGCTGCAACACAGCACCCAAGTAGCTGGTGAAATCAGTCGTGGTTCAGTGCTTAAGCAGGTGCTTTCCGGTTTTGTGGCAGAGAAAACTTCTTCTGCATGAGGCTAATATCTCGAGCAATATCATATTTCTACCACAGGCAGCTCTTCTGTGCAGCTATTTTTAACACTGTCTCTTGACTAACGTATCATCCCAGTCTTGCTGCTACAGACCTGGCTGCTTTAATAGCTAAGACCATGTTTACCAGGAAGTTTTGTGGAGGAGCAGCAGTCGGACTTGCAGGTGTTTCACTCCTCCTGCGGAGAGGCTGAGATCATAGAATCATAGAATGGTTTCGGTTGGAAGGGACCTTAAAGATCATCTAGTTCCAACCCCCCTGCCATCGGCAAGGACACCTCCCACTAGACCAGGCTGCTCAAAGCCTCATCCAACCTGGCCTTGAACACTTCCAGGGATGGGGCATCCACAGCTTCTCTGGGCAACCTGTTCCAGTGCCTCACTACCCCCCCATAGTGAAAAATTTCTTCCTGAGATCTGATCTAAATCTACCCTCTTCCAGTTGGAAGCCATTACCCCTCGTCTTATCACTACATGCCCTTGTAAAGAGTCCTCCTCCAGTTTTCTTGTAGGCTGGGCTGTCCAGGGATCGCAGGCTCTCTTGCAGAGATCTTTGCAGACGCAGGGGTTTGCTCCGCTCCTGGTGAGACTGACTACCCGAAGAAGACATTTTTAAACCTGTACTTAGACAGGGGTCTGAGGCATGACCCAGTCCGTAAGCCGAGACTGGACAGGAAATGCTGCAATCCCATTTGGATGAAGTGGAAGGTCAGTAGCAAATCTGTTGTTTAGTTTTTCTGTAAAGCTGCTTCCAGCTGAGAAAATCTCAAAGTACAAATGACACTATTTCACTGCAACCACCTCCCAAAAGAAATGAGATTTTTTTTTTTTTCTAGGGGCAATTTGTGGGGTACTTGTACAAGGAAGCACAATTGAATTTTTTGCCTGGCCCTGCCCTTAGTATCCAGGCATCGAGTAGGTGACCCCACCACCACTGGGGAGGGTATGATCACTAATTGTGAGGATTCAAATAAATTTCTCATTTATGTGTAATAGTTTGCTCTATGGGCATGTGTATGAACACAAATGGTAAAGAAGCCTGAGAAATACTCTTCCATTCTCCAATTTCCACCTAGTAACAGCTAAAAGAAACTCATCCAAGTTTTCAAGAGCTTACTCAGACTACTCAGGCTTACAATTGCAAAACATGAAGAGCACTTCCAGTCCATGATAGCACAAAAGGTCTTTCTACAGCTAACACAATCAATAATGTATATACACACTTTCTCCAGCAACCTCCTTTTAGCGTGTTCCCTTTGAACCTTGCAAACGCTCCCTACCTAAAAATCAATCTGCATCCAAGAACAAGGCGGTGGCTGTGCTTCCGCTGTGCTAATTTTGTGTGCATGCATGGAGAGGGTATCTTCTTAGTAAGTAAAACCCTTCACAGTTTTGCATCGTAGATCTTTTCCCTTACTGTTCTCCATATTGATTTTGACCAGAAAATGTGGGTATCCTTTCTTGATCTCTAGTGGGCAATCGCTGAAGTGAGGGCTTTTTCTCTCCAGGATATGTAGGATCCCATCTTGTTTTGCTGTTTTGCTAAGCGATCCTATCATCTTAAAACAGAAGTAAAAGACATTTTCACCCCATTTACTCTTTCTAGTCTTGCCGGCACTGCAATATGAGCCTTTCAATAGCACTTTCACTGATTGACACCTACGTGGAAGTTACCATGTTAAATAAAACCGTGCTGTCTTCATGTTAACATGGTTTGCCTATTGGTAAATGCTGTCTGCAAAATAATATGCCATACAAAGAAAAATCATTATTAGGAGAGCCAGCATTTAAAATGCTCTAATATGATCAGGAGCCTTCATTCAGGCCTCAGGTCCATCTACTGCACCATCTTGGTTTCGACAGCGGCCAGCAGAGAACATCTAGGGAAGAGTCTAAAAACGGAGCAGCTTATTTTGACATTACCCACTAGACTATTCTCCCAGGCCCCTGAGATTTGTGGTCCAGAGGCTTCCCAAGCCAAATGTTTCTTTGTGGTAGGTAGCCCTTAATGGACTACTTTTCTTTCACGATTGCTTCTTGAACCCATGTAAATTCTCAGCATCCACAAAATCAGGTGCCAAGAACCTCACAGCTCTTTCCCTGCTACAAGAAGGATCAGGTCCATATCTCTGTCCTGGACATACCACTTTTCAGTTTCAAGTACTTATTTTTTCATTTTTGCTTTCAGTCATTCTGCCTTCATGAAAGGCTACTATAAAAGGTTTTAAGCAATGAAGACTAATAAACTATGTGACAGCCTGTTTAAATGAGCCTCATCAGGCATTTCTCTTCCCAAAGTACTATTTTACTCCATCCTCATTGACTGTAAGTTATCATTTTTTTCCACCAGACCCCAACTGAACTACCATAGCACTATGTATAGTACTCAGAAGCTTCACAGAAATCATCCTGACTTCTCAAGGTCTTTTCAGGCAGTTGTGATTTTATTTTATTTTGGTATCCCACTCATAACAAGGCTTATGCTTTGGCTGAAGAAAGCAAGGCAGCTCATGCAGCACAGAAATGTGAAAGCCATTCAGACTTGGGAGGAATTGGGAAAGAGTTGTCAGGGAAAAGAGGGTCATGAAAGAGTGAACGAGGAAGATCATCTAGAGAACAGCTTGGTCTGTTGGGGCAGAGGTTTGCATGTTAAAAACCTCCATCCTTTTTCTGTGTTTGAGATGCTGGGCACGTGCTGTCTTCTTTGTAGATGATCCCTGGGAAGGACTCAGGCCTCCATCACTTCCCTGGCCCACACACAACCAAGGACTCCTGCATGTAAAACTCCTGCGTAGGTTATGGGAACCAGTAGTGGGCCTGACCCCACGGTTAGCTGGAGTGTCTCAGTGTCTCGGCAAGACGGCTGACCAGGAAGACACTATGGGATTCAACTTCTTAGAAAGGCAGCAGACAACACACAGGTGTGAAGGGCTGTGACAAGGAAAGCAAATTCCCAAGGCTAAGGAGAGGTAAGGTTCCTGGGCAGGAAATGGTGAGAATGAATGGTGGCAATGGGAAGGTATCGCCTGGAGGTTGGAGTGACCCAAGAGGACGAGGTCCAGGGACCCTGCCATGGAGGAATATTCTTTGGGAAGACAGCACCAGAGGCCAACAGTGAACTACAGTTTTGATGCCAAACTCCACCATCTAGTCTGCTCAAAGAACTAATCGGAAACTTCTTTTTTTCTGTAATTGTTCTGCTGGTAGGATCCTTCCACAAACAGACAGTGAAAACCACCAAAGCAAAGACATTTGATGCACTGGATGGAGAAATATAAACTTTTTTTTTTTTTCCCCAGCCCACCACTCTCATTGTTTCACGTACCAGCATGTGAATAGTTTGAAAATGCCATGAACCCATGCTTGACCCATAAATCTGTCCAGGCTTCTGTACTGGGGTAAAGCACGACTTCTGTGTGTGAAATGAAATAACACACTGCTGGTTTGATTTTGCTTAGCCTGGAATGAGAGGGAGGGATAACACTGACACTTGTGCTGTCTGGAGCTGGAAATTCTTAACTGATATTAACTAGGAAGTATTTGCTGATTGATAAGAGGTCCAGCTGCACTAATTGAGTTCAGAGGATTTATGAAAAGTTTTATTCAAATCTATGCAGAAAAAACATGTCAATTCAAGCAACTAGATGAGACTGTTAATTACGTGTAGCTTTACACTGAAGCTGTTCTCCACTAACATTCAGGTTCAGAGAAAAGCCAGGACTGCCTTTATTTTGGAGCTATTTTTTTCTTTGAGAAAGCATACCATCTAGTGGCTAACGCAGAAATTATCTTCTTGCTTTCAATCATTATTGGGCAACGAATGAACCCCCACAGGTTTAAAACAAAAGCATGCGTATGTTGAAATCTGACCATATACTGAAGTGAAACCAAACTGCATATAACCCAGATTCTGATAAGTTAGACTGGATATCCAGGTGTTTACCACCAGCACAGTTCCTGGTTTGCCCAGTTCTCCCAGTTAGCACATGCTTACTGGAACAACTTGTTAGCAGCTGAGCAGCTCAAGCCGGCATGGGCTACAGATCAAGGCATCAGCCAGTTTCCTGAAGCCCTTCCTCAGCACGCTGTGGAGGCTTTGCACCAGTACGAGTCAGGCTTGGCATGGTTATAGCCACCTTTGAAACTATTCTGCTGGCAGTGCAGATAGAGGGAAGATTTCTCCTCAAACTTTTGCTATTCTTCCTCCCTGCTAGAGAGCCACTGGACAGCCTTCTGCACAGTGGTTCGGGATGCACAGCTTCCAAACACAGCTGGATATTGTTGATAGAGTCATGTAGCAGGAGCAAGGACGATTACAGTTCAAGAAAAAAAAAAAAAAAATCAAGGATGGAAATATTTTTGCCTCTCTCTCCAGCACTTTGACGTTATTTTCAGGATGCCAACGTTAGGCCAGCAAACGTATGCCTCTGGCACTGGAGTGGGGCAGAATTTGTGTAAAGAGTAGTTGCATTGCTGGAATACAGGATGGAAATTAGTGCTGCTACATGCCATTTGCACATTTCATGCACAATCACTTTCTCAGGCAACTTAAACTGCTCTTTGAACATTGTGCGCTTCAAGCAATTGTCTGGATTTCCAGGCTGTTGTGGAGGACGGTTCAGCACAAGAGCCTGCCATGTTCTGGCAGGGCAGACTGCAAGACCATGTCCAGGGGAATCTGCCTACAGGAGCAATCCTTAATTAACAGACCTTTTGGCTTTGTAAAGGCTCCTAAGGAATAAAACTTGCAATATTAGAGTGCTACGCATGAAAATAGTAGTAGTAGCATATATTACAACAATGTCTACAGGAAATGAAAAACAATGTTGTTCGTTCCGGTTATTACAGAGGGGATTGAAGGCGGCTGAAGGTAACTGCAGCCTTGTGTGTGCATACATGCACAGAGAGATGACATACAGAGTCCTAAATTAAAGCAGACCTTTAGCCCCCTACCATGTGGGTGACTTGTTTTTTTCCTGATGCAAGGCCTTCTCATGGTATTCCAGGCCTATGTTTCCAACACAACAATTCTCTGGAAGAATAAAGTTTCTCCCACTGGTCTGGGTTACTCGCTGCTCCTGAAGGCCTAAAGGGTTGCCAAAATACTTCTGGGTACCCAGTGAAGGTGTGGTTCTGCACTAGGGTGACAATTTTTACAAAACTGTACTTTATGGCTTCAGTATGTCATATTTTTCATCTGTATGCCAGTGAGTCCCTGGTTTTAATGCCTGCAGCTTATGCAGTCATAAATAACCTCTAATGATTCACATACAGCTTGACAGATGAACTGAAATACAGTACAAGGCAAGCAAAGGGATGTCTAATTGCTATTCATAACCAGGTCTTGCAACTATTACACTTAAATAGCTTGAAGCCATGATCAAGATAATTAGAGATGATGTTCTTTTCCTGCACAATAGCTGCCAGGTTATACCTTAGTCATGGAAAGACAATCCATTGCTTAAACCCTTGTCTAATAGATAGCAGTGAATGAGATTAACTCCAGCCTCGGCTCTAGGACAATAGCCATAATCTGAAACTTAAAAGCCTAAGCAACAACACGTCTTGCTTCCACTCAGGTTTCAAACCTATTTTAACTGTTTCTACCTTTTTTGTTTGCTGCTGTGCCACGTCTGCTTGGCCCGCCCTTCTGCAGTCTGGTGTGGCTGGAAGCCCTCGCAACCAGGACTTTCACGGGTCTACTGCCATTGAGTGGCTGCTCAAGAGCAATGGGAAGGACTCAGTCAGGACAAAGGACTCACGACAGCTGTCAAGGGGCAAAAGCAGGAGAAGCACACGTCCAGCAGGACGCCACCTGTCTCTGCCCACAGTGACCAAAGTCTGGTGCAAGGCACTGGCTCAGTATATGTTTGTTTCAGACCTAAGTGATGGAGGTGACACGGAGACCCACAGCTCCCTCTCAGGAGGACAGCAGAGGGAGAGCTCTTTGCATTGCCACAGCCCCACAGAGACCCCAAGCCAACGCATGTGGTCATTGTGGCAGGCTACCACGGGAACAATAAGTGTGCTGGCCACCACCTTTGTTTTAATTGCTGCCTAGTGCATGCTGAGCTGTGCAATTAGGATTTGTTTCCATTCCCTCTGCAGTTGTCAAGGTTTGTGCTTCAGAACTGTTCATTGTGGTTTCATTTTAAGGACAGCAAAGTCACATCTTCTTGGCTTATAAAGGAGCTTTATTGTTTCCCAGAAACCAAATCTCATTTGTTTGTAAACCCTATGATGAATCCCACAGGTGTTCAGTGAGCCCATGGGCCCGGGTTAACCCTGCAGTGAGAACTAGAAATACAAAACTATTTTAAATGCATGGGGATTCAAAGTCAGCACAAGAACCGCCACAGAGAGCAGAGCACTCGCCTAAACCTGCAGACTCAGACTTGGGTTCTGTGTCTGAAGACCCACTGTTCTGTCATCCATGGCCAGGCCTGTCCACAGCCTCTGTCCTCTTTGGTTGTCCCAGCCCAACTGTTGCAGGATTATGCAAGTAGAGTGGATCTGAGGTTTTAACCTTTGAGTTTACTTTTAAACTCAAATCAGTTTGCTGATCTAGCTTATCACAATGCCACACAGACAGCAGTACTGGCCCAGCCAAGGTAACAAAAAAACAGTGGCTGGGATGAAAAAAGGGATGACGGGCCTGCTTTGCTGCTGGGTAAAAAAGTTTCATGGGATGACAATGGGAGAGCAAAAGAGATAACAACATTTTGCACAGAGTTTGCAAAAATGCATGACAGCCACAAATTTCCTACGTTAGTAGTAATGTGTAAGTTCTCTGAGAGACCTGCTGGAGACATCCTGGGGACATGTCCCTGAGGATGGGTGTCCTGAGCTTGCTCAACCTGCCCAGAAGGTCTCCCAGTGTCTAGTTTGGGTCCTTAACCCACAGACATTGTCCAAACCATGGCATGCCTCGGTGACTGAAGCAGTTGCCCCAAGCTCTGTAATTAGCATCTCCCCATCCTCCCATTACTGTTCTTATAGTGCCTTTCGCAGCTGCCTGAGAAAGAATTTGACAACCCTTCTCTACAGCCCATACTGCAGTGAAAGGCTTCATCATGCGATAGTAGCAAAGGGTAAGCAGAGGTTTTGTACCACAGCAAATGGCCCTGCTTTCCGCAAGGGAAAAAGAAAAGCTTCCTTGCAAAGTGTCAGGACCAGAAACTTTCTTAGACCGATGCACACTGACATTCATAAAACTACTGCAGTGCTGATCCAGGCCTTGGATCCCAGAAGACAAATATCCCTTTGATTTAAGCGGACTGAAGCTTAGTAGAAAAGCCAAAAAAAAAACCCAAAACCCCAAAAAAAAAAAAAAACCAGGTTCTGGCAGTTGTGTCAATGCAACTAGGTTATTGTATGTCTGCAAAGCCATCAGTCACCTCCCGAGGACTGGCAAGCTTTGTAACAAAAGCACAACTTTTTAAAGGCAGACCTTTACCACTGCAGCCCCAACACCACTTATGCCCTCACCACACATAAATGGTTAGCAGTCAGTCGGTGGGCTGCTGTCGAATGGGGAGTCCCCACGCGGTCGGCCAGTGATGGTGGTATCTGGTGCCTCAGGAACGCAGCAGCTCCACCTCGCTGGCAGCGCCTGTCGTCCCAAAATTCGTGGGATCGTTTACCCAGTGTGCAAGCCAGTAACACAGAGTCAAGGTATTGGCTATTCATTAGCAGTTCTGCTCAGAAAAGGGTGGTAGGGGTATCTCCACAAACCTAGCACACCCAGCATTGAAACAATCATTCATTTATACATTGTAAATTAGCATAATTAACATATTCATTGTTTATCAACTTTTTACTGGTGCTTGTAATTCCTTATCTTGAAGCTGACTGGTGTAAAATGTCCTCGTCTTCAATGAAAGGTACAGCGTCTCTTAATTTTACTGCGCAGGCTCAGTGGCTGAGGGTCTTCAAGCAGAGGTGGGTATCCTAACTTCTAGAGGAAGGGTTTTCATGTTATAATTAGTCAAGTTCACCTTAAGGACGTACTTCACAGGCTATAGCCAAGTTTCTTTGGGCAATCAGCCCACTGAAGTTTCTGCTATCTGTTTTCAGGTCCGCTTGTTCCTTCTATCCCATTGTCTTGTCAAGAATCATTTACCCCAGTGATTTACAGAGTTACAATCATAGAGATTTCGGTATCAGCGCCCACCTGGAAGGGTGAGCACGCAAAGGGGGAGACCCGGGCGGTTTGGGGG
>VYXH01012572.1:52154-133265 GCA_013397275.1 Burhinus bistriatus | reverse complement strand
CCCGCCCCCAGCTTTCCCGAGGTCCCCCGGCGGCGTCGGTGCCCCCAGCCCCCCGCCCGGACATTGAGGCCGTTGCTGAGCGGGTATTGCCGTCCCCGGCGCTGCCCGCGTTATTCCCTAAGGACAACTCCCACGGCTCGTCCTTGTCCTCCCGGCCTCGGGACCTGCACTGTGTGTGCAGCGGAGAGACATGAGCTGGGAGACTCGTCTCCCTCTCTGTTTCCACCCTTCTGCTCCCGTGGGAGATGCTGGCATGTACCGTGCCCTGATCCCCCGTACTGTGCTGTTTGCCTGAATGTCTGGTAGCACCCCAAACTGGGCTTTGCCGTCAGCTCTGCAGTCCCAAAGTTACAATCTTTATGGGCAGAGGGAGTCTAGGGTTCATATCTCCTGCTAAGGAAGGGAGTCATCTCCTCCATTCCAGTTGCTTGTTGATTTGCTGCCTCATCCTTACCAATGTCCCAAAACCTGATGTACATGCCCTGTAAAGGGTATTGTTTCTGTAGATTGAGCTATACAGATCGTAGGTAATTTTTCTTGTATTAGCAGGGAGTTTACCGTGCTGGGCCATGGTTCTCCACCTTCCTTATCTATAGGCAACATAAGTAAGCAAGTTAACATCTTACACAGTAATGTTGTCAGGCCTTTGGTCTCAGTTTTGTCTCTGATCTTCTGCACATACAAGCCACATGAGAAGGTTGTTTTAATCGTGATTTGGGAGCTGCTTCTGTGTTTAGGAAGGTGCTGCCCAAAGGATTTGTTTGAAGTAATCCAGTGTTAACACCTACAGCGCTGGCTTATCTCCAGCCTAGAATCCTAAGCTCTGCCAAGTGATCTTCGTGCCCGAGGCCCCTTTTTCTTTCACCTTTTCTTTGACTGAAATTTTCTATTGGCGTTTGCCCTGCAAGCTGTGGGGGACAATGAAATTCAGCATGTTTTGACAGATGCCTTAGTAGAAATTAAGCCAGTCAAGCTTCCCAGTGCTGTACCTTTTTTGTGGTGCTTGCATCCTCACAATGCTTTCAGTGCCTTTAATGCTTTTGTCATTCTTATTTTTACAAGGGTCAGTCTGTCTACAGCTGAACTACTTCTGTTGCTACTTCTGCTGAAGTTTCAGTCTTTTGGGCCATTTATTTTGAGCGGGTGGCAAAACTTGATCAGTGTTTTAGGTTTGAGTTTTGGATGGAAGTTTGGGAAATTGTAGCTTCCATGGCTGTTGAACCTACACTTCTGAAGATCAGAAGATTTCAATTAGTATCCAAAAATTACTTGTGATTAGTTTTTTGAAAAAAAAAAACAAACCAAAAAAAACACCAAAAAACCCACCAACACAACAAAATTTACAGTACTTTATGCTTCAAGATTTATTTGGAGTTACTGATCAGGAGACTTGTAGGGCTATGAAATTTCTTGGTAGAATGAGTGTTAAATATGTTTTGGTGTAGAATAGAGACTAAGTAGTATAACCCAGAAACACTTCTTTGTAAATGCCTTCTTATTTCACCTGTGCTGGATAAATTTAAGCTTGGAAGAATTTGACTGACCTTTCTGTAGTCAAAGCCTAAATGAATTTTGTTACAGTTCTTGCTAAAACTACTGATTGGCCAAGGGGATTTACAAGACAGCCTCTGACATCTGTTAGTGTCTGTTCCCATGTTTTGTTTACATTACTAGCCAAGAATTACATCCATGCTTTAAAATGCTGGTAGAGTTGTTACGGTATAAGACTTCTGTTCTGGACCTGTAAAGGAGTGTGTGTACAAGAGCTTTTTCATTTTTCTGTCCTTAACAGCTGATCTAATAAAAGATAGGACTATTTCACTTAAAATGCCTGTGGCTGTCTAAAGCTTATGTGCACTTGATGTTCTCTCAAACCCTGTTTTCAGGTTCAGAGCTTCAGGATTTACAGTGTGCAAGATATAGTGAAGTGAATTAATACTGTAGCTGAAAATTGTTTATATCTGGGAAGGCATTGAAGAAAGTGGATGCATGATAGTTGAGAGCTCTATGCTGAGTTAGTAGGTTAGTGAGACTTAATGCAGCTGTAGAAAAAAGTACTCTGATTTTAACAGTGTATTTTTAAACAGGGAGAAAACAGCAAGATTATCCCTTAGATAAAGCTCTTTGTGAAGTGAGAAATTTACCTGTGAGTTTTTGTGCTGGGGTGTTTTCCTTTGTGGGAGTTACATGAATCTTTTTCCTCCTGCAGACCCCTTTGCTGATGCAACAAAGGGTGACGATTTACTCCCAGCAGGGACTGAGGATTACATTCATATAAGGATCCAGCAACGAAACGGAAGAAAGACACTAACAACTGTTCAGGGAATTGCAGATGATTATGACAAGAAGAAACTTGTGAAAGCTTTCAAAAAGGTGAAGTTGCTGATTTGATTTAATAACAAAGGTATTATATAAGGGAGTATGATAGCTTTTAATACTAAGTAACAGAATATTTGTTTTATTTCATGCTTGCTGGTGCACATCACTTTCATATTCAGGTTGATCCCTTTCCCCATCTTTCTCAAAACTCCTATCAGAGTCTAGCGGCACTGATTTTTTTCACTAAAAAGTTAAATGTTTCTTCCCTATAAAGAAGTAAATAAAATATATTCTGAATGTTTCATTAAAATTTCACAGATATCTGGCTTTGTTGATATGAAGAATAAAATCAGTTTAAAGTAGAACTGTTTTTGCATTCTTGCTTCTGTCATAGGGGTTGCTGTTGCAATAGAGATCTTGAGTTTCACCAGAATGAAAATACTTTTTTTAAAATAGTGTGGAGTTGAAAGGCTGTATGTTATGACTTTGTTTTCCATTCTTGCAATGAGTGTTGGCCAGTTCCTCCTGCACAGTATCTAATCCCGCCTTTGCCTGAATTTAGCATCAGCAGCTTAGTTTGTGTCTGTATGCATCAGCAGATATATTCTGTTTGCTCTCAAAACCAGTGTAAAATAGATCTAGCCTTTTCCTTGCTTGGCATCAGAATTTAGTCCACAGCTTCTGTGACAAAATTCTGCTGAAAAGACTTACTAAGCAAAATCATAATGTACATCAGATGCCTTACAATATGAATGTTTCTCTCTAGAAATTTGCTTGTAATGGTACTGTGATTGAACATCCTGAATACGGTGAAGTTATCCAGCTTCAAGGTGACCAGAGGAAGAACATTTGCCAATTCCTTTTGGAGGTGAGGGACTGCAGATAAATAGCTAAACCTCTCTGGAAGAATAGTGTGACAGGTGGCACTGATGTTAATTAACCAGCTAAAGATGTCCACTGTAGTTCCTTTGTATTTTCAGCCAAAAAGTAAAATGACACTGGCAGAATGAGAGTAAGAATCAAAGCACTGTAGAATGCATTTACCCTGCAACAACATACCACTTGTTCTCTGGCAGTGCAACTTGAGTTCTTCCTTTGTAAAATCAAGGGCTTGATGCAAACCATAATTTTGAGACTGAAAACACTGTAGGGGAAAGAGTTTTTCACCACTAGATTAGTGATGCAGATCATGATGTTACACTGTCAAAGAATAAGTGCTGGGACTACAGAACAAGTCAGATGTCTGATAAGATTTTCTTTTTTGTGTAGTCCATTCTTCTCTTGGCCCAGAAACATTCTAGAAACTAGAAAACTGCTTTACTGAGTATTTACTGAGTATTTACTGAGTATTTACTGAGTATTTACTGAGTATTTACTGAGTATTTACTGAGTATTTACTGAGTATTTACTGAGTATTTACTGAGTATTTACTGAGTATTTACTGAGTATTTACTGAGTATTTACTGAGTATTTACTGAGTATTTACTGAGTATTTACTGAGTATTTACTGAGTATTTACTGAGTATTTACTGAGTATTTACTGAGTATTTACTGAGTATTTACTGAGTATTTACTGAGTATTTACTGAGTATTTACTGAGTATTTACTGAGTATTTACTGAGTATTTACTGAGTATTTACTGAGTATTTACTGAGTATTTACTGAGTATTTACTGAGTATTTACTGAGTATTTACTGAGTATTTACTGAGTATTTACTGAGTATTTACTGAGTATTTACTGAGTATTTACTGAGTATTTACTGAGTATTTACTGAGTATTTACTGAGTATTTACTGAGTATTTACTGAGTATTTACTGAGTATTTACTGAGTATTTACTGAGTATTTACTGAGTATTTACTGAGTATTTACTGAGTATTTACTGAGTATTTACTGAGTATTTACTGAGTATTTACTGAGTATTTACTGAGTATTTACTGAGTATTTACTGAGTATTTACTGAGTATTTACTGAGTATTGTGATTTCTTTAATCAGAGTATAAGATTGTGGTAACTTGATATCACTGTAATATCCTAAGCATGTAAACTTTACTGAAATATGTTGCTTTTCTTCTTTAGATTGGCATTGTCAAGGAAGAACAACTGAAAGTTCATGGTTTCTAAAATACCTGTACTCTCATGAAGAACCCTGCAGTATTTGGTCTTACCTAGCCTGGCTCTTCCATGAAAAATGAATCTTTGCAGTGAATGGACTTCTCTGTTACCTGAACATTTAAAACTTGATTCAGATTTGCATGACTGCGTGAAACATGTGGTGTGTAGACCAGAAACACATAAGAAAACTTCAGTAAGGTGGTAATGATGACACTTGTGAACTTTAACACATTTCCAATGGAAATGTTTTAGCCATGATTTTTCAGTTTACTACTCTCCACCTGACTTAAATGTGTGGGTTGTATTAAAATTGTGTGTGGTGTTGCTTAGAAATAAAAGTTAATTTATATATTTTCTGGGATATCTGAAATGCTTTAGCTTAAGTTTTAAACTAGCACAGCAGTCTTACTAAAGAATGGCTAAAATGTTTTGTGGCAAGTTGTAGCTCACTGCTCATTAAATAAATTGGAAAATCTACATGATGAAGTATTAGCTAATTAATCATTACATTAGCTTGATGTGATCTTATCCTGTAGCTGTAAGACTAGAGCTTTAAAGTCTCTTACGTAGGTATATCTTTGTAGCAGCATGATATGACAAAAATTGTTTTCCGAGTAAGTAACTGGATATTCTCTAAAATTTACCACAGTGACTATGAAATATTAGTGTTAAGCATAGTAGGACTAAAATAAGCTGAACTCCTTAAGGCTGTTACTTGTGAGAACATGTTAAACATCTAGGTCTTACATTGTGCTCCCAAAACATTTGAAGGAAGTGCATGGGATTTTGTATCTCTTCTGTCACCGAGTGAACGGGGAAAGACATTGAATTGGCTTCTGCTGTGACTGTGCATTTACTGTTGGCAAGCAGAGTGCTTTAATTAGCTGGTAGTGTTAGCTACAGAAGTAAGGAAGAGAACAGGCTGTACGCTAACCTTTTTTTTTTTTTTTTCCTGCTGTGAAAAGTTTTGCTATGACCAATGGTTAATATGGAGGGGTTTGTAATGGGGTTTGGGTATTACTATAGAAAGCTGATTTAGTCTACTTTTCTAGGAGGTGATTCATTCACTGTGATCTAAAGTTATAATAGATTTGTGACACCATGCCTTTCATCTGGTTTTAGTTAGCTGTAGGCATTTGGTATTTTGCTTTTAAGAGATGTCTCTTTACAGAATTAAATGACTTCATTTGGTGAAACATGCAGATCCTATCTTCCTTGTGAGATAGACACGGAAATTTTCTCTGAAACAATTCAAAACATGCTGAGCTGGGAAACCATAAGAATAGAGGGGAAAAATTAAAACCCTTCTTGTGATATCATGTGTTCTCTGGAAAGGAAGAAAGAGACATTTCTTTATTGCTGAGACTTATTAGTAACTTATTCAGGAAAAAAAAAAGAACTGATTACTACCGATGTAAACATCAAGAATAGGCAAAACTGTATGACTTAATATCACCTGTGCCTATACTGTGTTTCCTGTTCAGACTTGACTTTCTAAACAGAAAAGCTCAAATTTAACTCACTTGAACCTTTTTTTTTTTAAGATTTCTGAATTCAGATATGAACCTTTATGGCACTAACAACAATTAGGGGAGCACTATAGAGCATTCATATGACAATTTCTTTCTCTGTCTGATCTAGACAATTCCACCTGTAAGAATCCAGTGTCCAGTCTCTCTCCACAAATTCTGCCTGGTGTTACAGATCCTTAACTCTTCCAGAAAAAGGATGTTCCAGAAGATTGTATACTGATAAGGTATACTATGTCAGGAGGAGGGAAAGCCTGCTGCGAAACATGAAATACCAGCATGCAGAAGGAAAATCCAAAGAATAAGTCTTATGCAAGTCTTGCACATTAGCAGAATAAAATCATTGTACTGCAAGTTTACCTAGTCTTGATTGATGCTAAAAATAATTAATCCTTTGGGGGTACATAGCACTTAATGATTTTCATTTTATCAAGTGCCAGAAAAACTGATATTCTCATTTAAAGCTTGTTCTCCTGCCCAAGAGGAAAAACAAGCAGATCTCCTATTTCACTAGTATTACATGAGTGCTTCTCGTGGGTTTTTCAATTGAAGATTAACAAATGATTAGCAAGTCTCATGTGTTACTGAGTCAGTTTCATTTCAGATGGCATTCCATTAACTTCTGCTACCTAAGCTTGAGTCATTTCTCCATAGTCAGTCTGCTTGGAATAAATAAGAAAAATCTTTGTTTTCTTCCTCCTCATTTAAAAGTCCTTTCTGATAGGAAGAACCTCGCAGTTGATAGGTGGCTTGGTTTTTATGCTCTGGTGGAGCTGCTTGTGTTTTGACCTTTGAAGGGCAAAATGAAAAGGAGAGGGTATAAAAAGTTGAAATTGAAGTGTAAGTAGATGAGAATTGTTGTGGCCACAAGCAATTTAGTCTTTCTAGAAGGAAAGCATACATTTTTGTTCTGGAAATGTTTTAAACTAGAACAGTCTCAGTAAGACTGTAACTAGCCTTGTTAGAAGCACAAGCCTCTTTTTGTGTGTTCTAGAGGAAAGGCTTCAACAATTTCCTGTTTATCTTCTTAGGCTGAAACTTCTTTGTCAAAGCTCAGCCTATTTGGACTATATATGCATGTTTCAAGAATGCTGAAAAACATGAAAGACTTTGGGAAAGAACTATTTAAATGACTGCCATGAAAACATGTTTGCACAGTGAAGGCAGGTTTCAGTCTTTCCTTCTATTCCAAAACAGGTTAAAAACCGATAAAGGATGTGACGCATAGTTGCCGAGGCAGTAAAAGGGAGCTAATAATAGAAAACACTTTTAAACCCTGCTATTAGGACTTGAGACTGGGCAAGCTTAGACTGCAAAGAGTGATGGAATATTCTGAAGTCTGTGTCTTCTAGGTCTCCAAATCAAGACTGCCTCCTTAATGATAGCTAGACTTAATCACAAGCTGCAACTGGATGTAGGAACTGCTGTTTCAAATTCACAGCCTTGCTGTGCATTGTTATATTAGGCTGTTGTAGCTGATTCTTTTAGCTGATACACTGGAGTAAGGTGTTGCATAAATTCATTGAATTGTCTGTTCAGAGCCTACATCTGCTTAGTGCAGCTATGAACAATGAAACCATCACTTCCCAAATGGCGGCAGCAGTCCTTATTTGTAGAAGATGAGATTTAGTAATTTAAGTCTGTAGGCTACCTGCTTCCCCTTGGGTGAATTATCAGACTGTTGATCTTCACCTGTGGTCTGCTAAGTCTGACCATGTGTTTGAGATGAGCATGAAGAGCACAGCTATGGGCAGATGAGCAATAATTTTCTCAAGTGAAAGAACCTTTGAAAAGAATAGTGACTAGATTGTGTGTGCGTGCTATTCATTGGTTCAATGGATTTGCTTAAACCTTACTTCTGCACTATGTTCTTGCACAGCCTACAGGAAAAGCATTTTGTTGTGGAGAACTTTTTTGGGGAGGGAGGAAGGGGGGAATCCCACAAAAAAAACCACCTTAGGAAATAAGTTTATATCTTAAGTCTGTTTTCATTAACTTAGATTCACCTGGACTGCAAGGCCTCTACAACATTGTTATTTCTCTATCATTAAAAATCCTAATTAAACTTCCTTGAAAGCTTGGCATTTAAGGTTCTAAATATATCTATAAAGCCATTATAAAACTAAAAGTGTGAAGAGTTGATGAAGCTTAAGTTTTAAATATTTGAAAAAATAATGATTAAGCAGAGGTCTTCATTTTGTCCAAATTCTGTCATCCTGCTTATAATCGCTGTGGAGTTGCCCTAAAGATGCATGTGTATTTACAGACTTGCCAGTAAGCAGATATCCCTGCAGTACCCTATTTGTAGTTTTTGTAAGATCTTATCTAATGTGCTGCACTGTTACAGGCTGTACTACTCTAATTTTACAGTACAGCACAGAGGTACCTTGAGTTCCAGTCAGCATTTATCTTTTCCTTAGTCCTTTTGGAAGGCTCAGGTGTACAAGTGTTACACTTTTATTTAAAGTGGCTCAGTAGTTCCTCTTACTATGTCCAAGATTAGTATTTAGCCAGTTAAAGAATGGGGGAGGCCTTTTTATAGATTACTTTGGGACGCGGTAGGGGCTACTGTCACTTTTGGTGTGTTCAGTGTTGATTAATGTCACTGAGTGTTCCTCTAATTAATGTGCTACTGCCACTGGAGAAATGGAAGTGGTCTTAGAGGGTCATGTGTATTTAAGAATCTGCCTTCCTCCTACAACTCTCCATACATCCATACTCAGTTTAGTTAGGAACGCGTTCCCCATGCACAGCAACATTAAGGTTATTTCCCAGTTGCAAGATCAAAAGCTCTTGAGGTTAATAAGGAAAAAATGACAAAGTTGTTTTATGTTTGCTGTACAGATGCTTCACACCTACTGTTTCCAGCTGACATTAAAAAAAAAAAAAGTCTCAAAAGAGGATTTGTTCTTGGCATGCCTTTTTAATGTTTGCTACATGCCTGTGATTGATCTCCTTTATGAACAAGTCTTAACCTGTATTGGAGTATTGCTAGAGATTTGAGACAACAAAGTCTTTTGAAATAAAATGTACCAATGTTATTTTATGTATGCTTTTCTAAAACAAATGGAATGTCATGCTATTATTAAGGAGGATTGCTTTTTTTGGTGAAAGATAGAAGTAGTGTAATTTAATAGTGATGTATTTGATCTTCCTGTAATCAGCTTTGATTTCTTCAAGAAATATTTCCTCTTTTAAATTTCTACCATAATCTGTACTAACCAACTTAAAAATATTGTGACTTGTACTGGGATATCATAGCTCTAAAACAAGATAATGGTACTGGCTTGAGGTCTAAAGTTTTGGGTAGAAGAGGATCATCTAATCTCTTGAATAAGTAAAATGCACAGTGTTTTAAGATGAAGCCAGTGATGTGTGCTCAAGTTCTGGTCTGCGCTATTTTAGAATGTCTTGCATCTGTGAAATGTGACAGCACATTTCTGAAATTAATTTGGGGTCTGATTAAAAGTACTTGTGTGTATAATAAATGCTTTTTTCCATTTTAAGCCATCTTTGCTATCATTATGCAGCAGAATACCATGATCCAGACTTAGTTCTCCAAGTTACGAGTAGCTGAATTCTGTAGATGTGTTTGCAAGTAGACTGGTCATGCTCCTCAAAGACAGCATTTAGCTGTCAGCTGTGTTAGTGGTCCCTCTCACAATTGGAGAGGGAAACAGTGCTGTTCCTACAGTACAGACAGACAAGCCTTGGGTATCATGATGGGACAGCTAACCCCATGAAAGAGCTCGTGCTGCAGTTGTTTTGGTAGCCTGTCCCCCAGATGAACTAGAAGTGTGCTCTTTGACAAATGACAAATGCATTGATGTGTAATCAGAGAATAGTTCTGGAGTAAGAAGGTTAAAAATGGCCTATTCCTAAGAGTCCTGCTGGAAAAATCTACTGAAGGGCAGCCCCTGTTGTAGAGGAAGCAGCCTATAGCTGTTCTCCAGCAAAGTTAGATACTCATGTGATGGGCATCCTCCTGATGAACGATGGGCTACACCTCAGTAAATGCCAGATCCATCGGTAATATCAACACGTCTGTACTCTGTAACACTGGTGAAAAAGATGGCACTGCAAGCTGATACTTGGCAGTATCTGATACCATTGAGTTATACCTGTAACTCAAAGCCCAGATCTGGATTAGGACTTGCAGATACAGAACAAAACCACTGGCCAGGTTCCTTTAGAAAATAGTAACCTGTAAATTAATCCGTGCATTATTCAAGATAATTTATATCAGTGAGAATTCCATATAAAAAAGGTCCTTCTAGGGAATATTGAAAGAACATTGTTTTCCTTCCTTACCTGCCTTTCCTTTAGGTAAGATTCTGCAGTGGCATAGAGAAACTTTCTGATTGCCTAGTAGTGGGTTTACTTTATAAAAAATATTGTGAAGAGCGCTCTGTTTGAAAGTAGCTGGGCCTGGAGTCCTCACCCATCGCTGCCTCGCTTGCCTTGCATGCTAAGCTGTTTTTAAAGGGCACCAAGGGGAGGGACATCTCTTGGGGTCATCAAATTGTTTAATTTCTCCTGGCAGTAGAAGTCCATTCCAGTGCTGGCTTAAGTCCCATGGAAACTACATCATCCTTCAGGAATGCTACGGAAGATAAAAAGTGTTTCTGCAGAGGACAAGAGGGAAGGAGGTGTCTGCGTCTTGCTTCCAAGTAGAGCAATGCAGTTGCCTCCACCTGAAGCCAGTCTGAACGCGGCAGCATCTGCTGCGTTCTGGTTTGTGCTGCACAGAAGCAGCTGCACCATTTCTATGTCTTAGCTGGTTCTCATAGCAGTTCAGCCTGATACACAGCTAGGTCTCTGGCAATAAATTCAAAGTACCAGAGCACTTTGGTCATGGGCCATGATCTGACCACGCAGCATTGTACATCTACTGTGGGACCCTACAGTCCTTTAATTACTCTTTGTCTGATAAAAGTAGTATCTTGACAACTTCAGAGCAGTACTCTCCAAACAGGGAAAATTGTCAGTTGTCCACTGTGGAGATTTACATAGGGGAAAAAGAACCCAAACAAACACATAAAGTTGTAGAAATCATCAAGGCCAACATACAGAACAAGAAATGAGCTTCCGAGGACACAATTTTATATACAAAAGCAAGAGCACCCTGTTGCTAGCAGCTGCGTATTGCTGGATGAAGCTACAGGCAGTGGGAACGCAAAGGGAATGTGCTTAAAATGGTAATAGCCTTTATATAGCTGTCTCAAGGCTCTACAGGCTGTTTCGCAAAGAAGGTGGTAGTGGTGTTACTTGGAAACTTTTGTGCCTAGGCCGTATTCTTAGCTGTTCACGCAGTGCACCCCCTCTACCCAATCGCCTAAATAATAGGAGCTGATCTCTAATCTGCTGTTGGTTTCTAGTATCTTACTAGCTGTCTCAATTTGATTTTGGGCTCCTAATATTCACATTGTTAAGGTACGTTTTCAGGAGGAAGGCATTAGGGATGCTTTGAAAGGAAAGCTTAGCTGAAACACTTGAATATGAGGAGACAGTGTGAGAATCTTCCAAGTGCGTGGTTTGGGTGTTACATTTCTGCAAAGAAGCTATTAAAGTTGAAGCCTCTCTTATGTTACCTTTAGAGGTAGACCACAAGAGTTCTTGCTCAGTTTATTTCAAAAATTCTAAATTGGCCCCAAAGCAGTGCTTTCTCCCAGGTCCCCATCTGGAAGACACAGCATGGGTTGTGTGAGCTTTCGGAAAGCCTGCTGCAACTGGTCCTGTTCTCGTGTGCACCAAGTAACGTGCACTGCCCCAGGATGGGCTGCCAGTTCTGGCTGCTGAGCAGTGCTGCCGCGTGATGGAAACAGCAGAGTTGGCAAAAAGAGAAACAAAAGGTTTGGCTTGCAATTTCTGCTTTCTGTAGTGGTTTAGTGATCTGGCAAAGTGGCTGCTGGGAGCAAAAGGATGGACTTTTTTCCATTTCCTTCACAGGTATGTGTCAAGAGAAATTGCCCTGAAGTTAATAGAATTGGACAGACCATATTTTAAGATTGTGTCTTGTAGTGCTGATCCTGGTGAAGCATCCACTGACTTCTATTTTTCAAAAGTTTACTTGACCTTTACTTTTGGACAGAGTTTTTCCTGTTCACTGAAATTTGGACCTCAGCTGGCGCAGCTGCATCTGCATCTGATCAGACCAAAAGATCTAGAAAAACCACCAGCTTGCCTCTGTCCTCACCCTCTTTACACTGTGTTTCCATGTCAGCAGATTTAAATACTTTAGTTTTGGGCAAGCACCTGGTACGCGTATAAGCACTTCTCTTTATGTCTTCTCCCTCTGCAGTATGTTCCATGTTTCCTCCTGCCATCAGAGACGTATTTTGGGGGGTTCTCCAAAGGTCCAGGCATGACTTAGCGCAGGATTCTTTTTTTCTCGTGGGTTGTGTAGAATTAGGAAGTCTAAATTTACAGGAGGAAATCCAGAGCAGATGTAGACTGTACTGTCACACAAAGTCTGGTTTAAAAGAGCTAGCCTATACGTTTTCTGCGTCATGGATGCGGTGTATTACACAGGCACATAGTGCGTTTTCTGTCTATGTTTGGCTGTTCCTGGCGATGCTCTGGAGGAAGCCTGCCTGCTCCTCCAGTAAAGAAATGAAGGCACAGTGGGAAGACTTGCAGCTGCTTCGACTTTGTTCCTACAGGAACAAACTGTTCAACACTGCAGGCTCAAATCTGACATCAAGCCAGGCTACAAAGCAGTCTAGATGGAGCCACCATTCCCTCTGCTGTACTCCTGCGTCCCTCAGTTATGTCTTGCCCTGCAGGTAAGATCTCCAGGTCAGGGCCCATATCGTTGTCCTATGTAGGTGAAACACCAGGCATGGTGGCTCTGGTTCGTGACCAGAGAACTGACATGCAAATGTAATGAGTAAATTAGTAGTAGTAGTAGCAATGCGTAAATAGTAGATGGATACAGCTACACAAAGCAACTTGCTTGTTCTTTTGACCCTAAAGTGTTTCTGTCCTCAGGATGACAATATCCTTTTTCACATGCTTTGGTTTTAGTAATGAAATGTCTTCATCTTGCTTGCATTCTTTGTACCAGAGCGAAATGTTGTGTGTCACTCAGGACCGTTTCTCTGGTATCACTTTCTGAAATCAATGCTAATGCACATGAGCTGAGGAATGGGCCTTGGGGAGTATGATGCATCGATCTTGCAAAACATGCGAGATGCTTTTCTCCTGATCTTAATTGCAAGTGTCCCTTCAGCCATTGGCTTATTTAAAATCTATAGATTTGTGTCCATTGTGCAATTGAAGTTTTACAAGTAGTTATCGGGAGATTACAACAAAAGATTTTTTAAAATACAAATTCTGCCATGAGCGTTTGGGTTTTTTTTTTTAAGTTTCTAGGAGGAGATAGGGGACTCCTGGCCTTTTTTTCAAAAGCAATTAAATAATCGGTCTCTATCATACAAACCCATTTTATCAGCTTGAAATATGTTTTAAACAATGCTTATGTAAATGGCCAGCTTGCTATTTCCAGTCTCTGTCCCTAGATGTCAGTGGAAGACAGCACATGCTGAGAATAGTGACACAAACCAGGGAAAATGACTGAAGTTTAGATGGGGGAATGCGGAGGGGAAAATCTGGTAAAATTCCTGGGTGGTTGCAGGCATAATCCGTGTGAAACTGTACCCCAAATTTCATCTCCCTGAGAGGGAGAGGATCTGAAATCTGTCCTTTGATGTACCCCTTCCCTACGGTGGCTGCACATCATCAACAACTCGTAGCTCGGTGCATGCTTACTGCAGAGCCCTGGGCAAGAGGTGTGAGGAAGACAGTCCCAGGGCACCACTTCAGAGAGAAGAAAGAAATCTACTGGGAGAGGCAGGAGATGACAGCTATGGCTTCGTAACAGGCAAAAGTCAGCCCACGGCAAGGTGCCACCTGCTTGTGTACATCTCCACAGTTTCCACTGCGCGCTGCCCCTCCTCTGACAGCAAGCCAGTTCTGGGAGGTGAATCTGCAGGAAACTATTTGCTTTGGGGGATTAAGGAGTTGCTTCTCGTCCACTTAGTTCTCTGAGTTCCCAGGCTCAGAGAAGTGCTGGTGTCGGGTCTACTGGAGTTAGGTGGAGGAGAGGAGCTCGGTGCACATCTGCATGGGGCAATGGCAGTGACTGCATCCCAGACCCAGCTGCCTGCAGGGAAGAGTTGTAAGGAACCAGTGTTGAAGAACCTGTTCCAAACCATGGCAAACGTCAGAGTAGGGATCAGAAGATTGAATGGCTGATGGTCCTCTCCAGTGTCACCCTGGGCTGGCTGGGCCCATAAGGGTATTTAGGTAGATCTGGGTATCGATAATGCCTGGGGGCCTGCTCCTCTTCCAAGACTGTGAGAGTTCGAAGCAGCCCATTAGAGATGCGCTGCTCAAACACTCACACCACTTTGGATTTCAGTGGGTATTTTGTTCATAAAAGGAGGCTGTAACACACTTTTAACATCTATAGGATCACAACTATAACTATCTTTTATTAAAACTGTCATAGAAGAGAAAAAGGCTCTGATCTGGTAAGTGTTGGAAAGTATTTCTAGGACTTTTGCTAAGAAAGGATGAAAGTTGTCACCATGTGATCTTTTAGGAAGCTAGTTCTTTCCTGAGCTGAAACTGTACAAAGGGTAATTTCTAATTCAGCACTCGATTCAAATGCTGTTATGAGTCAGTAGCAGTCTTGACCTTAGTGGGATTCAGGTGAATAAAGGGAGATTTGTAAAACTGAAACCTCCCTTTTGNTTTTCCTTTTTTTTTCCCTTTTTTCCCTTTTTTCCCCCCTTTTTTTTCTCTTTTTTCCCCTTTTTTTTTTCCCCTTTTTTTTTTTTTTTTCCCCCCCCCCCCCCCCCCGAGTGAAGCATCAGCAACAGTACAATGACTTAGGAGATTACAAGATTAGAAAGTACACTGTCCACAAGACAAGAGTTTCTGAAACTCTGGAGCCACTTATATCCATAGGTAGATGACTTGCATCAAGTGAGAGCCTAGTTCACAGGCATTTCACTGCAGTCAGTGCCATGCTGGAAGATAGCGCAGACACGTGCCACACTATGGCTCCAGAGAAATGTGTTGGTCATTTAAAACCTGTTTTCCTAAAATAATGTATGTATGTCTTTCTGGTCAAAGCAGGGGTGCTGACCCCTCCACTTGGGCATTTTAGATGCTTATGGACTCTCTCAGCAGGTGTTGTTGGTGTCAGTGTTTGGTGCTCTTAGGGCTGGTGGTGGGATGTACCTTGATTTTGTAGCTCATTTCAACCAGACATACTTTACCAAAACCAAACAGATACCGCTGCAATGACATCAGTGGAAGACCAGGTTTGGGAGTGTGGGGAGAAGTTAGCCCCTCCAGGCTGATACAGAGACCCTGCCTGTATTTTGTGGTCCATGACATGCAGGAAGGGACTAGGCTGTTCACTGCTTATTCCTCACTCAGGCAAGCAGCAATGGCTTTTGCTGCCGACCGTTGAACCAGCTCAACATGAGGTTCACTGCACCTCTCTCTCTGACACACCTTTTCTGACTTGGCATCTGCTTTGGGCTTAGCCACTTCAAGTGAGACCCTGAAGAGGCAACAAACATGTTTCCTCTCTTTCCTGAGACTGATATACAGGAGTGTAACCCAGGCTCAGTGATGGAAGAAAACAAATTGGCTGTTCTCCAGCATGTGCTGGAGAAACTTGGTTGGTTCAGCCCCCATAGACCTGAGAGTATGCTCCATAAGAATAATGGCCTACTCCACAGCTGTAAGGGCTCTTTCCTGTCGAAGGCCCTGACTGATCTCACCATTGGTAAGATCTCAAGCCACAGCCAGCAGGCATAAATAGCTTGGGTCCGGCACCCTCCCTGCTGCCATCCATGCAGCTATATTGCAGAACAAGCTCTAATACAAAATGTAGCCTAACATCTTCAACTCACATGTGGAGGGACATCCTGATACCCTGTGGGGAATCTTTCAAATAAATAAATCAATAGCATCTCCTGCAATGTAAGAAGGTACTGAATGATTTTATTTTTATTTTCCTAGTATTGTGAGTATATTAATTCCATTAAGGTTAACTACGTGGAAAGTTTCAGCTGCTGATGGAAATGTTAGCCCTGAAGAAAGGGGACTTACTCTTCTGGTTGAGATGTCTTTTTGCTTCTTCTTTTTGGGGCTGGTGAGCTCGTATAGTGGTTCAGGTCATTCTGGGTAACATCAATCTCGGATGTGGCAATCGTAGCCTACTGGGCGCTGTTATGCCACGGACACTTCTGCGGAATAACGACGGCTGCCTTGGTATGCCCAGTCGGCAGCAGCTAATTGTTCCTGGGGCAGAAGCACTGATCACTTCTGGCACAAGGTGCTAAAAATGGTAACTTGAAGAAAAGGAGAGAAAAGCAACCAAGAGCAGAAAATTGGTACTGAGCTCACATTAGTAACTCAAGACACTGATCCTGGCTGCATTCAGGGTGGTCTTGAGAAACAGCAGTAATTTCAGGTGAGTGGCTTTATAGAAGGATTTAACCTGCATATGAATTATTTGAAGTATGTAATTTTTGATAGAGATTTAAGAGTCAGATGGTCTTAGGTGATCATTGATGGTCCAGTCCACGTACCTTCCTGTATAGGCACGGCAGGCTAACTCAGGCATGTGAATGTATCTAAGTGCCACAGAGTGATCCGCTGCTGAGGCCCTTCTCGCTTGTGCAGAGCTCAGATGAAGCCTAAAGAAGTTTCCTAATTTCATGTAAGAAAAACATGTGAAGCAAAACTTTAGATTTAGCTGTTCCCCGCAAAGACGTATGTGTGAGGAGGAGTCTGGTTGTGCTACCTCCAAGAGAAAAAAGTGTTCTATTGATAAAGTCAGGAAACTGCAGGTATGATTTCATGACAGAGGCAGATCTACTAATGATATGGTGCCACTGAAATTAAACCATGAGTCACTTTTACTCAAGATTAACATACCAGTTACAATACTAGGAATCGCCCCACAGCCCAGGAGCCCCTGTTACTAGACACCATGCAACATCACAAGACAGTGCCTGCTCTTCTCCAAATAACTTGAAAGTAGGCATCAGATGTGAGTTTAGGAACAGAATTTCAGAACTACCAGGTTTGATGGCATTGGCCTTAGATGGTCCTCGGCTGTCTCCAAGTGTGATTTAAGAGGTGGCAAGGTGAGCACAGGCAAAACCCTGATTCAGGAGTCAGTCCCCTCCCACTGATTTCACTGGTGGCTATGCACATCCAGAAATGGATGCGGCCCATATGGCCAGACAGCTGCTGCCAGACCACCTTTTAGAAACTGCCAATATTGCTTAAGGACAGGCTCCAGTGAGTCTCTTAGGTGCCTTAGTGGCTATTGATTGCTATGGGACTGTAGGCATCTAAATATACTTCTCTGTTTGACCCAAAGCTCTCCTAATCCTCTCCTTGCCTTCCCTTTCAGGAAATCAAATGTGTGGAACCGGCTTGTTTGTTTGGGAAGTGTAAAGGTTCCCTAGGAACCAAGAACATACAGACAGGTCACTTAATTCTGGAATTTATTGATTAAAAGATACAGAATCCCAAGTCAAATAGTTTGTAGGTCAGATAGATTAGAGTGTAATCCTTACCAATTTCATTCCTGGTCTGGATTAAAGCTGTAACTACAACTTGAACATTGTGCACTCATGCAATCAAAGACTTCTCCTAAGGCTTAGGGACTGAGCCGACCAGTCTAGATATCAGTAAGAAAACCATTTGGAATTACATTTATATAGGTTAGCTTGGGTCGGTTTAATGGAAGTACTGCCATTTTACATACTGGGTGGGCTCAATTTCAGCTAATTTAGCAATCTAAACATTTTGTGTAAGCTCCCTCTCTCATTGCTGAGGACAGGTAGGTACTTTAATGCTTCCTGTAACAGGTGAGCTTGGTCACTCACTGGAAGTGTGGTTCTCTTACCTGCAGGTTGGCTGGGTAAGATCTGGCAGGTTTCAACTTAGTTAACAGAGATTTCCACCAAAGAGACCAGCTGCAATTTGGGCTCTGCAGCTCTCCTGAGGTCAGGAGCTTACTGTTGCATGATGGAGCATAGTCTGTAGCTGACTTTGAGACCAACAGACCTGGTGAACAGGTACCCTGAAAAGGAGGCTGCCCTTTAGGAAAAACTATAATGCTGGAAAGCATAGAAACCAGGGTCAATTGGTCTTTTGGAATCTATGCATTGAATTCAGGAAGATGCCATCTATACATCATTTTACAATCAACCCTCTTGAATGCAGAATACAGAGTAAAGGTTTTAAAATTGGACCCACAATTTGGAACACAAATCTAAATCGATGTTATTCCTTTCCACAAAATGGCAGTCATACAACAAGTTTGATGGCTGGGGGAAAAGTAGCACTAAAGCACTTTGCTCCCAACTGAAGAACTGGACCAATTTGAATTGCGTAATAGAAGGGTTACTCAGAGGACTGTGGTATTGCTTTTAAATAAGTATGGATAATTGAGACCTAGCTGGAAATGAATTCCTTGATGAGCTCTTTTGTAAGTAAAGAAATTAGGTCTGCCAGTTGTTGGTTTGGATGAAAAACTGCGGTTTCATGACACTGATAGCTGTTCTGGAGGCATGAAATGGAGTTCTACTGGGGGTTGTATACATGGGCTAGATCTGAAAGTCATAAATAGATCAGATTTTTGAGAAAATACCTTTTATAAGTAAAACTGGATGCATTTAATAACCCAGATTGGCAGGCCTAAAATGATTTCAAAGCAGCTTTGCATTTTATCAAATTTCTGAGATTCCTGTCCGTTCTTAACCAGCACCAGGCATCCCTCCCCAACTTGTTCCCAATGTCCTCTCCTATTACCAGAAACAGCAGCCTTATTAGGGATTTTTTCTCCTTCCTTTAGTGGCAGGGTTGGAAAGGATCTGCTGAAATACAGTATTCATCTGGTTACCTTCTTCCTTGCTGCCTCCTTCAAACCTTGATCCTGTCCCTCTAGCCCCTCTCCAGCAGCAAAAGCAGAGTGCAGAAGTGACCTCCTGCTAGCGCCACAGTGCTGTACCAGGGTCTGAAATTCAGAGTTCTGGCTTCACACAAAAGGATGGACCCACATGTCTGCAGGAGATCTCTCCTAAGGAACCACAGAGCTGAGTGAAAAGGTGCTGGGTTGGCATTTTTATATCGCTGGAGGGAGACAGTCAAGCAAGGTGATGGAAGGGTTTGGAGGGAAGAGGTTGGTCAGCTCTGCCCATGGTACAAATTCTGGAAACATAAAATGCATGCTTGCTGGACTGAATAAATACATGTATCTTCAGCATTAACACAATACTTCAGTATAGACAAACCCAGTCTCTCTGTCCACCCCCACCAAAGAAACCAAATAATAACAGAAATTATCCTGCACAGCACGAGATTTCATTGGAACAAACAGTTTAATATCTAATTCTGCTCCTACTTAGTTGTGAGCTGCTTTTCTCAGAGGTGAGTAATTGAGGAAGAGCTACTGGTAGTTTAGCAATAATGTTTAATGAACTGAAAAATGATCTGTTTGTAGGAGGATTAATAGCTCTCTGCACATTAACCTCATGTGGGTCAGTTAGTGAAAAGAGAAAATATCTTACGGCATAGGCCTGCAGCTTTCAGTCTTCAGCTCTTGGGCTGAAGTCACTCCTGTCATAGCCTGGCTCTCAGAGGAACATAGTCTAGCAGGCTAATGACCAAACCAGGTTTCTTCTCGGTGGTTTTTCTGTCTAAGCAATAAAGCATTGGTCTACTTTTTAGCTCTCCTGAGAAGGTCCAGCCACATAAATCACTGCATACCTGGGATTTTAGCTTCATTGCTGAAAATAGTCTGTTTTATCAATGGGAAAACAAGTGCCTGTGAACTACCCTTCCCTTAAAAACAAAATCCCAGAGGAGACCAGAAGTGTACATTTTACCATAAGATAAACTCAGCAATGGCTGAAGCTGATGAAGTTGCCCTCATGGGGTTATTTCCAGGTAAATGCTGTAGGTGCCACAAGGAGAATGATATCATGTATTGGCATGTGTTAAAGTTTGTATCTCCACATAGGCTTGGATTTACTGGCCAGTGGGGGAGAAGGCAGAAAGGATGGACATAAAGGGAGTAGTCCCCAGTGTTAACACTGCTAGTGCAGTTTGTGGTCCCTGTTATATATGGAGAGGTGTTGATATAATTTTTCAGGTCCCCATGAAAAGTAGCTTTTGGAAACATGCATGTACAATTATTTCAGTAAAGCATACACTCTACAGAGAGCATGGTATGACAACTGGGACCTCCAGGAATTTGCTCTGCAGCATTAAATAGAGCTTTTTCTCATGCTTTGCAAGGGCTGAAGTGATGGTGGCTTTCATTTCAACGCCCAAGGAATGTAAAAAGCCACCTCCATTGCAGGTTCATTAATACAAAAGAGAGAGAATATTAAATGTGGAAAGGGAACTGAATGACCTAGTTCTAGGGCTTGCACAATGAACACCTTTGATCTTTTATCTGCACGATGAGCTGACTTTTCTACAACACACTAAATAAAATAGTTGGTCTGGCAAGAGGGAAGAAATCCGACAGTAGAACAATGGGCACAGGCTTCAGCTCCACCAGTAAACTCAACAGTAAGTATCTAGTCAACGTCTGGAAAAGCTGAGCCCACAATGACAGTCATCCAAAAATCTCAGCTTTTGTCCATTTAACTGAAATCCAAATTCTGTTTTAGAATGATGGATGTAGAAAAAAACACCCATTAAAAAACTGTTTTAGATTCTCTTGGTCCGTAAATATTCATTTCTATAAACAGTGGTGGCTGTGATGGTGGCCACATTTCTTCAGCCTAATTCTGGCCTAATATTCATGCCAGTATTTAGTGCAGTTTCCTTTCATCGTGGTTTAATTTCTGTAGCTTTGTGTTCTATCAGTTATAGCTAAGTAAAATTAGACTGCAATTTAATTATAACACAATCACCAGTTCTGGTCAATTAGAATGAGATTAAATGCCATGCAAATATGTTATGGTAGAAAACAATTCTGAAATAAGCACTTGGAGTCTCTAGTTAAAGGACACTGCTGTGCCTGTGCAGTTCCGTCCAGGCAGTTTAAATTCAGATACAGGCATATGCCTTCCCTGCCATTTGCCGGGATGGGGGATACCTGAGACCATTGCTCCTCTTTGCTGAAGCCAAGGGTTTTGTGGTCCACCGTCCTTGGTGGCTGTACCAGATGAAATTTTCTTCTGCCCCCTCCAAATCTGTCTGGTGAGTGCAGGCCAGGGTTTCTCCCCGGTGTTGCCCCATGGACTGTGTAACTGCAGCCTACTGGAGAGCCCAGGCCTGCAAGTGGTGGCTGCCACACATCTGTGGTGATACCCCCTGCCTTCCTCCCACAGGATCTTCAGGCATGACATCTCCCCTGGGGGCTGGGACAGGGCAGCAGGGTCAGTGGCAGGCGCTACTGACAGCTGGACTCCCCAAAACAGCCACCCACGTGCTAGCCTCGAGCTGAGCCTCTCCCAGCCCCTCTCCTGGATGCTCCTCCGTGCTGCAAGAAACATCCACTGCTGGATCCAGAAAGTACCAAAAATGAGCCCCAGATTCCAGTGTCTCAGCAAATGCAGTTGGTACATTTGCCCCATCTGTGCTAGCTGGTGGCCACATGTGACACTGGGGTTTGTGGGACCCACAGGCTGCAGGGTGATGCTGCAAAGAGCTGAGGGGGATTTAGCTGGGAAGGTCCTGTGATGGGGCAGGCAACTTGCGATGAACCAGGTGTCCTGCTATGGCTAAGGTTCAGGAGAATCAAATGGTCTAATGGCATTAGTCTAATATACCATACCAGCAGGAGATTATGCAGTCTGGGTAGACATTACATGGCAGTAAAAACTACGCTTTTCAGGGGCTCAGTCAGGTAGAAATGGGATTAAGCCAGGGCACAGTGGGGGACTTGTTTAGGGAGGAGGAGATAACTCACAGACCTGCCACTGCTCACAGGTCACCATGATGCACCCTGTACAACTGGAAATTGTAAGCACACCAAAGCAATTACTTAAGAGATCTTCACGGACTAATTCCTCAACCAAGATAATTTTAATTAGGCCTCTTGTAAAACTATCTGGAAGAACTGTGAGGATATTTTAAAGTAGTCACTGACTACTGGTGGTAATTTGATGCAGATGCAAGGTGTAGCTTGTGAATGTCCTCAGACTTCACATGGCAGGGTTCCCGGTGCAGGCACTTCTGGAGCTGTAGGGGCTTTGAAATTTCCCTGTAGCACCATATAAAAGAGATGCTTATTGAATTACTCTCATAGTTGTGAAGCATGACGATAGCTGGTCCAGAGACGTTACTGAAGGGCCCACTGGTTGAAGATCTACTGAGGCTTTGCAGAACAGAAACACTCAAACAAGAGGAGGACAAACGCATCACATGCTCTGCCTTGTAAATGAGGAAGGGCTTCTGAGTAGATAAAAAAAAATATCTTTTAATATCACATAAGCCATTTGGTCACTAAGCCACAGCAGAGCTAACAAAACCAAATGTTGTCAGCTCACAGTTTAATTGCAATTCTGGTAAGCCTTGTGGTGCCTCTTGGGGTTTTTTTGTTGTGTTTGTTTGGGTTTTTTTAAAGTCAAAACAGCTTGTAAAGGCAAACGAGTATAGAAGATTTTGATTCTTTTGTTTATCTGTTTTTGCTTTGAAATAAGTGTTTTAGTCCTTCTGCTTGGATGAATGAATTCTTGAATGAATTTAAATTCCTTGCCCAAGAGCCTGGCAGAGCCCATTTGAGAGGTCCTGTCAGGCAAGGGCTTCCAGGTGGTTGTTGTAAGTGGGGAGGTTTTGCTCAGCCCAGACAATGTAATCTAGTCTCCCAAGTGTCTGATGAGGATCTCAAAGCAGGCTAATTTAAAATTTGTTGTAGGGGTTGGGAAGTTTAGAACCACCTCACATAACTGAACCCTTTTCAGTGCCAAAAACATCCCCTGGCAGAAGGGTTACACAGCTCTTTGTGTCCAAAGGGTTTGCATACAGGATTCATGTGTTCACTGAGCTCTGGCAGTTCGTTTTCTGTGTACTTCAGCATGAATTTTAATCTTTCCACGTTTAGGACAGCATTTGCTGAAAAAGAGCAGAAGCTGCAAGAGGCAGTGGAACACTAAGATGCTGCTGTTTTCTAGCAAAGCAAGCCCTGCAAGTTTTTTACCAATGTGTTCCTGATTTGTTCAGGGTTGAGAAAAGTCTTTTGCTGTCTGGCCCTTAGTGAATTAGATGGGAATCAGAGAGCTCTCAACCTTTGCAAATCAAGCCTTGAAGTCTTTCCAAATACTCTGAGCCTGGCTTGTCACAGGAGGCTGCTCAGACAACGCAGTCACGGAAACCCACTTTTAATCCCACCAAGAAGTCCTGTAGTGGGTAGCCAGAACAACCAGACATGGTATGGTTGGTGCAGTGTCCCTTGGGAAACACAGGTGGTTGACACAAAGCAGGGAGGACTTGCACACTCCACTGACCTCCACCGTGGCGCCCTGAGGGCCTCTGTGGCAAGTCTCTGCTCGAACCCAATTTCAGTGTGGAACAGGATGAGATTTGTGTGAGCCTACAGATAAATAAGGCACACAACTATTGTGAGTAATCACTTTATGTTATATATACGGATGTTAAAAATTCAGTGTTGGCTCTCATGTTGGAAAGCTCCAAAATGAACATATGCATCTTCTACTTTTATTCTACCAAGTAGATTTTTAATTTCCATGATATCTTTTAGGAGAAATCCCTGAATTTAACATACTGTTTTCTTTCACTGAGGTGGTGGTTAATTTAGGGTGCTTGTGATATTATTATGCTTCCCTCAAGAACCCATTCAAAACATCTTCAACTGGAAATTAGATTCCTGTTATTACTGTGGAATACAGTAATAACTGGAAACTGTGGCTAGTTTCAAGTAGCAGTTTCAAGTACAAGTCTTCCTTTCTCGGCTAGCCCCATCTCTGTACAGCAGAAAGCTGTATCAATATCCTCAGGTACCGCAGCAGGCCAGCTAGGATAAATAAAGAATGCACCTATGGGAATGAATTAACCATTAAATTTTAATGTTACCTAAAGATGTAAGAACAGCAGGAAGCAAAAATAATGACAATTTGTCATCCTAGCTGTCCTGGCATTGTTTTGCATAATTAGTATTACTGTTATCTATACTTCAGGTGTCCCTTTTGTGGTAATGGGACTCTTTCTGATAACAACTGTGCATTACGGGCAACGTAAGCAGAGAATGAGCTAGTCCCTGCTCTTAAGGGCTTCCAGTATTATCAGCTATAGGAAAAGAAGGGGTTGAGAGGAAGGCACACAACTTACAGGCAGAAGGTTGGGAAATGAGCTGCTAAAAAAGGACCTACTTAGGAGGAAGGACTCCCACTGAGGTCTCTTTAGCTTGTTCCAGTGTTTTCCTTTTAAGTTAATATTACCATGGCAGGCGTTTAAAAATACATGCACTCAACAGAAAGACTCTACAGGCCTTTCATCCAGGTGTAGGGTTGAAACAAAGATGTCTTCTCTTGTTTAGATGTGTACAATAGCTACTTGGTGCATTTTGATATAGATAGCTGTAAGTGGCTCTTTCCGAAGGGTTATAACAGAACATATATTTAGGAGGCCACATTGATTCATTACCAGCTTCTGGTGAGATAATGTATGAAGTGAACATGAAAATCAATAAGCTAAGCAAAATGAAAGAGTTTGAGATAAGCAGGGGGAGACAGAAGAAATCAATGCCATCCAGCTACTATGATGGTGAAACAGAGTCCGTAAGAGATCATAGTAAATTTGTAAGTCACATATTTCAAATACCAGTCTGTAACATTACCTATGACAATAACCGTAACAGGGATTGGCACCAGTATATTCACATATTTACATAATTGCAGTGAAATTCTTCAGATACCTAGTGAACTTCTCCTCCTACAAACTATCACTGTAAGTTCATGGTCGTGCCAGGATGTGTTTTCCAGAATAACCTTTATATGTTTAGTATAGGGAGATTTATTGATATAAGATCAAATATTAACCTGCCTTTCCTAACCTGGGAAAAATAAGCCACATTAGGAATAAAGACATTGACTATTACCCTATTGCTGTCTGTGGGTGTGCACAAATACATAAATAAACAGATAGACAATACAGCAATGTTCTCTGATCAAAACTGATTATTAATTTCATTCAAGCCATTTGCTCAGACTTTTCAGAAAGCCTGTATAGTATTGACAGGAAAGCTGCCTGAATATTTTTTCTCCACTTCTTTTGTATCTGTTTCTCACTTTTATTCTACTGTGGCAGTGGACAGCTTGGCACCATGAGAGAGTGGAGGCTCTTACTTCTTTTCCCTCTCAGGACTGTATCATACAGTACATTATCAACATCTGATATTAAATGCAAAATGCGGATTTTATTTTTCCCAGTATCTCCTCACTGACCATGGGATCTCCCTCTTGTTCCAAGCTCTTTTTAGGCCACACCATTGAAATGCCTTTCAAGAACATCCTTTGACTACTGTGATATTAGAATTTAATTCTGTTGGCATTTTGAAACCTCTCTATAAATACTCTTTGGACAAATGAGACATAGTCAGATCATGGTTGAGCTGAGCGCAAGAACGTATGATGTGAAGGCGAAGGTGTTGTAATACCATTAAAAGAAAAAAGGTATTTTTTCGGGAGGCAACAAGGATCTGCTCCACAGCTCAGTGAAAGAACCTAGCTGCTAAACCCAGAGAAACCCTTGCACTAGCTGCCCAGGACGCCTGCAGCTGTAGGGCTCAGATGATTTACTAGCACTGTAAAGAAGTTGGAGACCTTTGCCCAGTTGGAGGTATCTGCTAGCAAAGGGGAAGTCCTGAGGATACCACCATTTTCTCCACAGGTCTGCCACTGATTTTTTTGTTTTGTTTTGTTTTTGTTAGGTTTTTACAATTTCTCAATTGTTCAGCCCTCGTTTCTTCTGACTTCTTACTAATTATCCGTCACCAGTCTTTTGTAATCTTTTTCAGCCACTTTAAGGTAGGGTTTAAGAGCTGAAACTAGTGAAATGTCCTAAAAACCTAGGGGTTATCTTCCTAGAGCCTTGCAGCAGCAGAAAAACTGAATTGCTCATGTGTATTACTTTCTTCTCCTGAAGTCTGCCACCGCACAGTTTGCACCTGATTTATTTCTAACATCACTTGCACTTAGTGTTTTCCCCTCCCACTGGAATATAGCTGGCATTTTTCCCTGGAGATGTATTAGCTTGTATTTTTCTACACTGAGCAATATTTTACTGCCTAGATATACCATTGCTATAGCAGGCCCCTCTGTGTTGCCTTCACTCCAAGCACCGGGGAAACAAGTGCTTATTTACACTGAGGTTCCCATCTGGAGTTGCACCCAAATCTTTGAGGCTTGCCTTTTGAAACTGGAGAAGGCCATCTAGGCTAGTGACTCTTTAGTAAAGGCTGAGGTGGCCTTTTGTTGAGTTTATAATGTGAAGTAGTGGAAGATACAAATGCCTGTCTTTGTGTGTCATCTCTTGTGTTGCTCTATTCTTCATTTACTTACTGTTTACATGCTTACGACTCATTTAATTTCTAATGAAAAGAGAGACATCCTTGAAACATTGTGCTTGTTTTTTTCTGCTTCCCCTGCATTCCCAGCTTGTCTCTTGGGGGAGTCTAAATGTAAGATTTAGACCGGTGACATAACCCAACTCAGAACACAAAAACGGAATTTGTGACCTTAAATGTACAGCTACCAGGGATCATGTTTCCAAATGCAACTTCTTAGTTTTCAGAAAAATACACAAAAGTATATTCCAGCTGGATTTTGTTTTTCAATGAGGTCATAAATATTGATAGAATACACTTTATGAAAACTGCACTGCAAAATGAAACCTTTGTGAATAATTCGATTGTACTTTAAACCAAAGTTTTTTGATGAAAACATTTCAGAGAGACACAGTTTTCATTGCAAAGCATTAGTGAGGTTATTTTTTGAGGAATTCATTACCATTATATGTTTGACACCTTTTGCATTTGTGTTAGAATGCTCTTTCTCTGTGTCCAATATTATCTACAGTATTTCCAAATATCACCAGCAAATTGTCTTCCTGTAGTCATACACAAATTAAAATTGCCTGTTTGATATGTAGATGTAAAAATAATAATTTACCTAAGCAAAAGACAAGCATCAACCATTCCAAATACCTCTTTTAAATTGTTTTTCCTGCCTCCATTGACTGAATAATGCAGTTCCTCACATTTTCATTGCTGTAAACACAGCTGCATCCCAATGTAACTGCATTCATTTCAGCTGTGTTACTTCAACGTGGTGTCCCAATGTTGGGACAGCATTTGCACTGTGAGACACGAGGAAAAAATTGGGAGCATTTCCACCAGCAAATGCACTTATTTGGCAGCACAGCTGAGACATGGCATTTACAAGAAAGTTAAAGAAAGAAAAAGAGTTCTCCTTTGGAGAAGGTGTATCTTTGTACATGTGCCTTGACTAAACTTGTCTCATGGTAACGTTTGTAACTCTACCTATGCTAGATTTCGTATGAGAAGGCCATGTGAAAGTCAGTTAATCTCATCTATCTTTCTCTTCCTTGGGGACTGTATGGTCTGTATGGTCTTGATGTATTTTAGGCAATTGTCTGAAAGTAAGAGGAAAAAAACTTTGCGTTTCTGTTCTATGCACCAGAACCCAGCTATTTGTGATTCGCTATTTGCAGTCTCCCATCTCATGCTGAAAATTTTCAGGAAACGAGCCAAGACACAAACCAGCCCTTATTCCAATCACAGCAAAAGCAAGACATCACTCGCTTCCTTCTCCTACCTCACCTCTGCATCTGGTGACTGAGAGGATGGCAGGAGTGAGTCAGTGTTCCCAGTTCTGCAAAAATCATCCTTTCAAGAATAACTTTTGAGTGTGAATCTCCTTTCAGTTACTGTCAGAAAATAATGCATTGGCCTTAAAATAAGTCATCTCTCAACCTATCCCCATGCACACATATGGTCTGCAGTCTCCTACATCTTGCTGGCGTTTACGATACTGCAAGGAGAGCTGTGACACAGCAGAGCCAAGAACCCCAGGGCTTTTAAGCCAACCAGCAGGAGTAAATAGAGGTAGAAATGGAAGCAGCAGTATCCAAAGTCTAATGTGTCCATGAAGCTCAGGAAAGCCTTTGTTCGTGGCTTTGTTGCTTGCCAGAAAGGACCTTGTTGTGAGTATCTGACTCTGGAGGGAGTTTCTCTAGTATTTTGACAAAATAATATCTTCCTGTTTGGATTAAGGAGTAGCCTTAATCCAGAATCACCCAGGATCTCTTCTAAGTCCCACAGAGGCCAAATGAATGAAAGTTTGTTTGCTTTCATTCTCTTTCCAGACATGTAGTGTTTTCACTTATCAGAAACATACCTTTGTCCATAAATTTAATTTCAAGTGGTACACAGAAGAGCTTTCTCTGAGGCTTCTTCTCAGCAGAGCAGAAGAGGCCCCACTAGTCAAGATTAGGACTGTGAATCANCAGGTGCAACACATTTTATGCCTTAATGTCCTGGGGCCTGTTCTGCTCTGTCTGTACTTGGAGGCTCTCCTATGGTGTGACAGGCTGTGCAAACACCTTGTACTTCAGGTGTGCAGCACTTCACAGCTACCATTAGTGCTGGGGAAGGAGGCAAGTTTTCCCCTTACAAAAAATACTGGTTTCAGGCTAAAGGAAATTGCCTGCTGCAGTACAAATGGGCACCACTTTGTTAACTGTGATGGAGCCAGGTTGTTTTACACCAGTAAAAAAATTAGGAACCAAGGAGAAAGCAGCCTTAGGAAAACAGGAGGGAGAGGTAATCACTCCTGTTGTGCCCAGGCTAATCACAGTAGTTCACTTGTGCATCAGGTCCACTTAGGCAAGTTTGAGCAATGCTGTGGTGCCTCTTCTGGCCTTTTGTGCTGCCTGGTGAGAGCCCAAAAATTGTAGTCAGGCAAATCTCCTGTAAAGACAATACCCTTGCTTAAGAAGCACCTAGAAAAGAAATGCTGTTCTGAAAAGAAATAATGTATGTTATTTCAAAGATGCCATTGTTCTTGATTTTTCTTGCTCTTTGTGAAATAGTCTGTTATTTTCCAAAGAGGAAATACAGCCCTTAAATTAGATCTCACAGGGCTGCTGGCTCCAGAATTGTGAAAATTAATACACAAGCAATTAAATTTGAAAACAAAAAAAACCCCAACAATGGAGCAGGAAAGAAGTCACTGACATTAAAATCAGAGTTATGCAAATTAGGTCATAAACTCTCAGCCAAATTTAAGAATTTTTTGATCTTTAATTCACTTCACTATGCCATCAGAATCCTTCTTGCCCATTTTCCCCTGGGGTAAAAGTCCATCATTAAATAAGGGATGCATAAAGTCCTCTTTTTATTTCTTCCTCTAAATAAAACTTTATAGCAAATAATGAAGGGGAGCAAAAATTGAACATGAAAAGGAACTACAGTGATGGTAAGTGACAGACAAAGCCAGGGCTTGACAGATTAATTTCATTCTCTGAATTACACTGATCTTATTTGCAGGGTCATTCTATGCATCTTTGTTTTAGACTGAAGAGTCCTACACATGGAGAAAGGGGTAAAAAAAAGGAGTTTTAATTTGGTGTGAAGTACACTGGGTTTTGATTTACTTGCTTTTTATGAACAGCTGGACTCCTGCAGTACTAGCCTGCAGAATCAGTAAAGCTATTGCTGTACTATTAACAGACAACCCCTCTGAAGCTATCCCATCCACAGAAAAATAGGGCCACCGAGGAGCAGCAAGACATAGTGGCCTTCAGGGAACACAGCAAAATTTGTTGTATGAAATCAAGGGAGAACTGCAGGTTCTCGGGGTGGCTGGTGGGCTATGAAATTTTTACTTTAGGGGTATTAACGTTGTGTACTTTTATTTATCTACCCAAAACAGTGCAAGTGATCAATATGCATGTGACAACCTGGACTGTGCTGCTGAGGGAGATAATGCTCAGCACTGGGATCGCCCTGCTCTGAGCAGACCTTCATGGCTCCCAGGCAAGGTGTTGCCTTCTCCCTGGGGCAGAGACTCAAACAGTGTCAGAGTGATTGGTATTAAAAAAAGTCCTGGCCCATATAGATGTTCATAATTATCTAGAAAGTACACCTACAGCTGTTAGTGTAGCTAGCTAGTGAGAAATGTTGAAGGGCAAAGTTAAGTAGCTGTAAATTAGAAAAAGTCACAAAAACTGTTGTAATCTTCATGCAGTTTGTCATGGATATGTGTTGTGACATAACCAGATCTTTGGCACTATGTGTAATGGGCTTAGCACCTTTTTTTTTTACAGCCAGTTCATTCAAAGGAAGGTGGTGGTGGAGAAAGGGAATTGCTGTCTCTTTGGCAATACTGCACTATTCAGACTAGAGCTATAGCTGCTCATTTCTGTCCCCAGAAAGATCTCTATACATCTCAGCAGCTCAGTTGTAATTAAAAGTAGTAATTGATAGATTATTAAAGGCTGTATAATAAAAAATTACTTGGCCCCACTACTATAGATTATTAGATTACCTAAAACAAGTAGGCACTTTCCAATAAGCCTCTTCTCCTCTTCCAGATTATTCCTGACAGGTCCTGTAATGAAAGTACCAAGACATCTCTGTCAAATGCCTTTGAATTAAGAAGGCACATTATCATGTTTGCAAATTGTCACCACAACTTATCAAAGGGGTATTTTACTCCACTGATTGTTTCCCTCACAGCAGTACATAACAAAAAGCCTAGAGATGGATGTACTTGTGCAGTGGCATTTCTGTCATGTCAAATTCCATTGATCTTCCTTTGGCTCATCTGTGTTTCTAAAATACCTACAGATTTACTTACATATCTATAGTATTATATATTATACTTGTCTAACACATATTAACTGTGCAAGCTGTAGACCTTGAAAGTGGCATTAGAATTACAGGCCCTTTGTAGAAGGCTCTGTTGCTACCCATTATACAAAGGGATTAATTAAAGAACTGCTGAAAGAAATGGTTTAAGAGCCTCTTCAGAATGATTGAATGTAGGCAGTCCTGCATTAACAACAGACTGAGTCTGGTAGACCTGAACAATATCTGAGGGTTTTTCTGTTTTACATTTCTAAGCACAGCATGAATATCAAGCGTTGCCAATTCATAACATTTTCACAGCCTGTCTCATGATACACATATATAGATAGATAGCTGCATAACAAAATATATCTATCTATAATGTGTGAGATAGCTATATAGATTATATAAAAATCTCACAAAAGTATGTGTAGCTATAGATATTAATTAAAGCCCTACTTTGGTGTTTGAGAATTGTATGAACATTTCCATTTTCTTCTTAAAATATTCCTGGGCCCTGAGGTCAGGAAAAGAACCCAAACACTTTCTGTGTCCACAAATAATATAAAAGGGGAAATGGAACACAAATAAAAGAATGCCATTTCCTTCTTTTTCCTTTCATATCTCATAATCTGTAGATCAATCTCACTTTTTTTTTCCCAATCGTTGCACATACACAACTCAGTATGCAAAACCAGCTCTTAGCAGCAGAGATTTTTGTTGTTTACAATGTGTCATCTCTTCAGCTTTTAGCAAGGAACACAGGAAAAATGAACTCAAAGTAAGCATTATAATGCTGGTAAGTGTAACAGTAAGAAAAAAGTGTAACATGCTTTTTTTATCTATAGCAAAGTGGAAGGGGAAGCTGGGGCTCAGAGACACAGACTAGAACAGAAGAATATCCTGTTTGAAGCACCCTGCTAGGAAATTTCATTTAAGAAACTAAAACTTCACTTTTCCTAGTTAATCTGACCTTTGGAAAGAAGGTAAGGCTTTCTTCAGACATGAAGTTGGCATCAATAGGAGATAGGAAAGTCGAGCTCCTTTCTGTCATCTTTCTTTTCTGTGTGCAAGGTAGCTTTAGAGGCTTCTCTTAAGAAACTCAAGTTTTAAATTGCCTTCCTGTGCCAAATTTTGGACACAAGAAAGCAGGTGCATCATTTCACAAGTAATACTTTTTTATTACTGCTTCTCAGATTAGCAAGCAAGGATATGACCACAGTCAAACTGGACACTGGTTTACAGAGCAGGATGTAAGCAGGGGCCTAGAGTAGCCTGAATGCTCCTACTAAATAGTTATCCAGCTGTATAACGTTGAGGGTCTGTATGTGACACTCTAATGATAAAGCAGATGTGTGGGTATCCTTGCAAGGACCTGGGAAAAAAGTGCAAAGAGGTATATGCACCGTAAGCTCATAAAAATAGTTTCTTCATTCATTCCAGTTTACCCTCTTTATTCTGTAAGTGCTAAGCCTGGAGAAATTATATAGCTGCTGCAAGGTGTGCCTATCTGACCAGTGGAATTTATGTTCCGGGTCGTGGGCCCAGATTTGCCATACAATGCCTGAGAAAAAAATTAAAGGGAGATTATCAGAGCCAGCATGTTAACTAGGGAGCAATTTTTTCAGGCAAAAAGCAAGGACAGGGATTGTACTGTCCGTCTTCCCCCATCTGGTGTATATGTGCATTAATCTGCAAGGAGATACCGGGGTTTCACAGCTCTTAACACCTCCATGGTGGTGGGAACCTAAAACCAGCTCTCATTCATAAAACGCAACCATAACAGTAAGGAATAGCTGCGGTGACCATTTTTAGCATCCCTGAGTTTCAAGTGAGACAGTTCAGCTAAGTTAGTGGAGAACCTGGGATCAGTTTCCCTCACAGTGCATGTTGTGCCCCAATATATTCAGATATGAAAGATTCAAGTGCCACTCTTTGCTGACAGTGTCAGAAATGTTGGTTTGGTTTTTTTTTTTAAATATTATTATAGCGATTCTAATGACTGCAAAATTTGAAATAAATAGAAATACAAAAAATCACCATTTCAACTTGATGTGTGGGGTCTCAGATAAGTAGTCTTTTGTGAAACCCTGCCATTCACTCCCAGACTAAACGCTATTTTACAGCATTTTCAATAGGCAGGTTTTATAAGCCATTTCTTATCATTGTCCCCTTATTTTTTCACTGTATTTTAAAGCATCGAGGAAGCCACTTATTCTGTAATACCTGCATCCATTCTGCCAGCACCCCAGCTGCACACAGCATGCATATGTATATAAACTGAGTGGAAAATTCCACTGAATGGGAGCTCTCACAGTACTATTCCAGGCTTATATCAGCTTCTACAAGACCGGGAAGTGGAGATACTCACTTTCAATATAGCAGGTGTGTAGCTTGTGGAGGGCATGCATCATACACTGATTCCTGCCCTCCTTCCATGTTGTGTGGGAAAGCTGCGCATGAAGGCGGGCAGGACTCCTATTTGATATATGTCCATGTTTATTCCTTGACACCTACTGTCCAAGGTCTGATTTAACTTCCTCTCTCAGTGACAACTGTACCCAGTAAGAGATTACCTGCTGCCCTCCTTAGCCTGCTTATCCTATCCTCCCTGCCACTAACAATTCGTATGATCACACCCTGACTCACGGGGGTCGTTGTAAGCCACCAAACACTGACAGATAAAAATGAGCTGTTTGGCTGGAAAGGGAGCAGCTCAGACTCAGCAAATCCCCAAGGAAGGGATGCACTGTGGCAGTGATGGTGATGCAGAGCAGCTAGTGGCCAGGATGGAAAGGCATCATGTCCTACCAGCCCAGCTACAGGGAGGTTGAGCTCTTGAGCACTCATGGATGCAGGCGTGTGCTTGCTGTCCCCACATTGCTGACATGGCTTTGGTTTTTGTTTTAAAGACCTGAGGAGGTTCCACAGCTTGGGGGGAAAAAGGCAGCAAATGAATCCTGTATTAGAGGAACATTAAGGTCCCTGAGACGTACATGCAGACTACTAGAAATACTGACATTATGTTAGTCTGCAGAAGTGTGACATGATCTTTCTGTGCACATGCACAGCAATGTGAGTTTGAATGTTCTGATTGCTGGTGATCACCCTGCAGGATTCCTGCCCTACATAAGCGGCTGCTTTAATACTGAATCTGGGCTGAAGAATAAGAGGAAGGGATTGCAAGTCCATAAAACACGCTACACAGTAAGCATAGCAGTGCCTATTACAAGCTTCTTCATGCTCCTTCTTGCAGTACAGATCCAAGCAGAGTATGTGCCTGTAAAACCAGTTAATCATAAAAGGTGCTACGAACATCACAAAAATAAGCTGCTTAAAAATCATACCGTAAAAGAGACACAAGCTGGCTGCTGATCTGTGCTGTGATTACACACAAGTATGCAAGCTGATGCCTGATTCAGTTGATGGGCAGCTGCAACTGAACATAAACCCTAAAGGAAATAACTGTACTCAACCAATGCCCCAGTCAATGCAGATGGTAGCGTAGTAATGCACGGGCACGAGGGGAATCTGTTATTGGAAGCTGGGCAGCTTAGAGAAGAGGAGCCAATTAGTAGTGTGTGGTGCCTTTGCCAAGCATACTGCCAGGAAACACAAGGAGACCAGGCCAACCCAAAGAAAACATCCCTGAAAAACAGCTCCTTCCACGCTCTCCACTGATGTGATGAAGCCCAAAGCTGCCCAGCACTCCCAAGCCTCTTTGCATTTACTTGCACAATTTACTTCTTGAATCTACTTGTTCATCACAGGCAAAATGCCACAGGAAGAATCACAGCACTGGCCATGAGGGGTAAGATGATGCCAGCTGAGTCTCACCTAGTGTGCAAAACGAGACGCGGCCTGTCTTCTGGCCCTCAGGCACAGCAGGGCTCACATCTACGACACCAGCCCCATGCCCACCCTGAAAGAGGGTGACCTGCTCCAGGCAGATCTGCAGGAATAGCCCCTCAAACACATCGTGCCCTGCCCCTCGCACTCCCATTTTCTGCGAGATCCTGCTTGGCACAGGCCAAAACTCACATCCAGGGCACACAGCCTTGGCAATGGAGGTTACAGTGACCTGGCTTGTGCTTGACTTCAGCAGTGCTTGTAAGTACTGTATCAAACGGCCATCTCTTCAAAGAGCTGCTCTGCCGGTGTAGGATATTTTGCAAACTTTTGTTTGCAATGCCTTGGTATGAGTTTGCAAGAAGAATTATACCTTGGTCTGTTTATGCTCAGAGAATTACCCTGCGGATGGTAAATGGGAAAAGGTTTTATAAAAGAGCATATTTTAAAACTATTTTGATGCTTCAACAGTTAAACAAAATTCTGGGACAATGCTGCAAGTCTCAAATCTACAGGTGTTTTCACAGCAAATATGTAAGTTTTAAGACTGAAGTGTTTTGGTAACAGGATTTCAGTCCAATCAATTTCTGGACAGAACTGTGCAGAAATGAACATTGTCGTTTGGAGTCTATTTCTACCATTTTCTTCCTACCCATGGAAATGACGATATTCATGGAATTTATACATCAGAGAAATAAAATCTTGCTGTTTCACATATGCATTTAATATCCTGCTCCCTCTTGAAATAGCAGCACACCCTCCTCACAGCCACCTGTGAAATGGCACTAACAAAACCTCCTCACTTCTCATGAGCACAGAAAGGAAGCATGAGGCTACAATACCAGCAACAGAGAAGGATCTAGAAGAATATGAAATCCAGGATTAAACTGATGTAGCAAAGAAACACAAACCTAAACCCCACCACCAGTGGGTCTGTAGCAAATGGGAATAAGGAAAGGGAAGAAGCTGCCATTGTTATTTCTGAAGGTCATAATTATTCCTGGGTATTATTCTTATTTTCACTCCAAGGCTGTACTTCATGGCCAGCAGTTGAGTGTTTTTCTGTTTGCATGAAGACTGCATGATCTTCTGATGCAGAGCTGTGCACCAAATTCATGTCAGTCCTATGTATTGTGTTAACAGCCTGTAGCTCAGCATAGTTTTGGTGAAAATCGCATTTTTTAATATAACAATGGACAAAAAGCCACTTGTCTTGCAGTCTGGCCTTCTCACTGAGCTCTTATATAACCATGAGTTAAAGCAATGCTCTCAGACAAATTTCTGATATGGTCTCACTATATATTCCTGGCTCAAAATAATTACTGCATGACCCATATCATCATCCCCATAGCTGCAATATTTCTAACTATGTTTGACACTCAGCTGCAGAGCATTCCTTTTGTCCCATCCTCTTTCAATAATGCGAAAATGGAATTTGGATTAATCAAACCCTGCTGCTCACCACCTGCAGCACTTGCAATTTCCAGCTTTCAGGGCTACAATGGCAACAGGAAAGGCTCATCAGGGCATGGTAACAAGGCAATTGCTTCAAACCAAGGGTACGAATACTGGCCACACAAATATGGAAACATCATCACAGGAACAGGGAGGCTGCTCCCTCTAAAATGAACTCAAGGCTAAATATCATCCCCTTGCAATTACTTATGAAATTATATAATTGGGAATGGATGTGGGACAGGTCAAGGCTAAATGCTCAGAAATGCAGCTATCACTGTGCTGGGTCCAGTTTATAGGAAATCATATGGAGAGCACATTTTACCAGTACCACCTGCTATTCAGAGGACTCGCCAATAGACAGAGCTGAGGGGGTAAGCTAGGACTGAAACCAGCCCAACTCCTCTGAATTTTGTTGCTTTTCTTTAATGCTCAGGAGACAAGTTGTTTGTATTTACAATGGAGTCTTTTTCTTTTTCTCTAATCTACTGGAAGGGAAGATAGATGCATAAAAAGTATGAGGAGAGCTTTGTCACATCATAACTTTCAATTCATGAGGCAAGCGCCGAGTTTCCCTTGAACAGATGAGCTAATCATTACAGCAATCAAGGAAGAAGTAAGCCCATTCTACACAACCTTCTAGGTGAACAAAAATGTTCCTGACACAGATCAGGTGAAACTCAAACTCTTAAAAGTTTTTAATGAACTTAAAACCCAAATAAAATTACAGTATAGGCAACTGAAAAAATACTGATTTTGCAAGTTTCAAGTTCTAACCACTTTTTGAAGTACATTATATTTCAAGATGAAAACTTTTTGATTTGAAAACCAACAATTTTTACGTTTTAGCAATGATGCAATGAAACATTCAAGGGTGTTGAATCTCATTTGTTTTTGAAACTTTAATGGGAAAGTTATTTCAGTTGGTGTCTCCTTATAGTAGGTTTTGGTTACTACAGATTGGCCCTTCCAAATAAAATATCATAAAACATTTCTCAGCTCTACTTACAATCTCAAAACGGAATTCATCACAAGTAACTAGTTTTAAAAGGAAGCAACATTAAACTCTAAGTTTTGTATAACTCTTCTAAAACTTCTAAATTTGTTTAGATCCACTGGAAAATTGGATTTCAGGTAAGGCAGGGGAATACTCAGCTTCAGTGAAGCAGACACATGATGCCTATCTCTGCACCCTGTAACAAAACTTGACTTTCTCTGGTTTCTGAGTGACAGGTTTTCAGTGTGAGAGGGATCCTAACAAGCTCCACAGCTGATGGTGCAGCTGGAGACTGAGCTATGTTTCTGCTCCGGCTAATCTGAAGGGAAGCTTCCCAGAATGGCCCTCTCACTTATGAGCTCCAGATGCTGTGCCTCTGCTCTACTCAGACAGCTACTGCATGAGGATGGGCTACAACAACTATTTTTTTTCTATCAGGTAGTCAGTATTATGCAAATATTTCCTTATTCCCCCAAATCTTCAGCACTGGAGAAATTAACTTTTGTCTCTTAGGAAAAACCCTCCTCTCCCTCACTGTTCTCCCCCTCCTCTTTCTCTTTTTGTGCCATGTAATGTAAGATTTCCATCATTGCATCCACACACAAAAGAGCTGAGAATCTGTTGCACTGCATCTCCACAGATCTCAGAAGCTCTAAGCTAATTTATACTAGCTAAAATTCTAGCTCTGGTGGATGATAAAACTCCTCCTTAAATTTAACAACAAACACATCCTTAAGACATGAAAATGAAATTATATTTGGCATTGAATAATATCTCTCCTCTGACAGTCTACTAACAGGAAACAGCAGGAGATCATGAGAGATTATCTCAGTTATACGAAAACTAAGAAAAAGTCTGAACTGACGTTTCCCTCTAGCATATGCACACACACACACACGTTTATGCTTACGCACGGACACTGGTACCCGCTTTTGATGACAGAATGACTTGACATGAGACGTGTGTATGAAAGCTCTACAGACTTGCAGTTTCAGGGCAAATGTATTTCTACATGGATATGCCTCAAAGCATTTTAAAGATTTCATTAGTTTCAGCCAAGTACAAAAAGAATATTGCACATTTGATATTTGTGATACACCGTGTCACCTGTTACAGTAAATGCATTTCAAGCTGTGATTACAAATGCAACAGTCTCCTCCAGGGTTTAGTGTTCTTGTCTATACAGCATTGAAAAATTTATCAAAGTCCTATGCATGTAATCTTTTATAAATAATTCTTGCCCTGCAGCTCATTTAACTCAGAACTGCCCTCTGCAATTAGTGGTCAAAGGAGATAAAGTAGGAAGTCATCTATTTAAGAGAACAGGACTTGAAGTACATGTGCACTCATGAGTAATTGATTCCCATAATCCTTTTGATTCGGTATCCATTCTATTATTTGTAAACCAGGCAGACTGACAAAAGACAACCTCCAATACATCCCTGGGTACATCTGACCATGAAGTGACACACAGATAGTGATAATGATATACACATACTTATGCATGTATAAATCACTGTTGTTCCACACAAACCAACTGAACTAAAGCAATTTACAGCAAATTAAGTTTTGCTAAATATTTACAGGATTATGGTAACAGTAACGCTAAGGTCATATTTTTAAATTTAATAAGTAAACAATTCTCACTGCAACTGCATGACTAACTTTCACACTCAGCTATTGCTGTTGTGGGCTTCAATACCTCATTGCCATTTCCCTCACAGTGTGCTTTGGCTCTGCAGGAAACATCTCATTTGGATATAAGAGAACAATTCCTTCCTGGATGCCAGGATATGAAAAAGGCATCATCAATTAATATTCAAAAGGGTTTCTTTTTAACAGTTTGTGAAGGCTCCAAGACCAAGAGAATAGTTTTACCTGAGATTTGTGGAGAGAGGTCTTGCATTCTCTGATTTCACATGGGATAGCTTTTATTTGTTTTTAAACATCCTAGCTATTTCAAAGACTATTTTTTCAGGAATTGTTTAAAGTATATTTTCAAGGAAGTCCTGGTAGGGTTTGGACAGTTTTATTTGGCAAGTTCAATTAGCTGGAGCTATTTTAGTGGTGACCCATCTGTCCTTTAAATTAGCCATTGAAAAGGCCTTGACAGATGGTTTGTGTTTCGCTTAGTAAGTTGGCAACATATTCCAAGTGCTGTAGGCCTCAGTCCCCACCAGGACTGGAAAGAAGGAAATCTTCCAAATTCTGCAACAAGAACCAGCAATAGCAACACCACTGGGAAATTTGAAAGTTGAGGTGCAGCCGCTAGCCATTTCAGCTTTATAAGCCAAGTGGTAAAATCATGATATTACAAGATGCAAAATTCAAACTGCACAGTCAGAATTGCCCACTATTTCTGTACATTTACAAGCCACTATGAAGGGAGAATTTATAAGTACATATGGCACAGAAGGACTTCAGCAACATTTTGGGGCAGAAACAAACATCCCTGCCAGATGCAGGGCAAAGAAAGAAAGGAATGGCTGCACCTACTTTGACTGACCTGAGCAGTTTCCCACTGATATATCCCCATTTCTAATATGTCTTCAGGGCAATGATTATGGCTTCTACAGGCCACATGCTTTTAAGGAGGCCTTTCAAAACTTACTGCTGCAATCACAGCAATCACAGCAATCGCACAGGTTCTTCAAAGCGAATCTACGGCAGGTGAATGTAGGAGAAAGCAGGGAAGCCCCGTTCAAACAGGCTTGGTTCATATATGAGAACACACTGCTGTCACATTTGTGTTGGGAATCAGCCAGAGACACTAGGCACCAGCAAATGGCACCATGACTGTCGCCAGCACAAACACGGTTCTGGTCATGTCGCCAGCAGCCTCCGCTCCCTGGGCCCCCCTCCAGCCAGGCATTAGCTGCCATCTGCCTCCAAGCAGGACCCAGATGTTGCCACCTACTTTGCTACGGTTGGAAAGAAGGAGGCTCTCCAGCAAGTGTTTTCCCCAAAAGCAGGGATATGAATTCAGAGAGGTAGTGAGGTGAAGGAAGGTGAATTTGTTCATAAGCAACATGGCTTTGCTTTTCAGAGCTTAGAAAATAAGTTTACCATTCTTAAATAATAGAATGCCTGCATCAATCCGCCCCTTGACAATGCAGCAATGCTACGGTACTGCAGATGTTAACAGGTTGCAGCAGAAACGGACTTTGTCATAGAGACTCATGATTCGCTTTAGGTTTTATAGTCCTGACTAATGCAGACACTTTTGAAAGAGTGACGGCAGCATTTAAACTCCAATGCAACATGAAAATCAGAAATACTGATCCTTGACACTATGTCTGTATCCCAAGCTCTGCAGAAAATGCCATAACTGCCTTTACTCATTCCAAAATTGTGAAAATAAGAGAGGGTGTGAGGAAGCAGGAATTTACCTCAATGTCATTGCCAGTGAAAGGATGATGAGTTTCTTGATTAACAGCCATCCTGATTGGCAAAACAAGTTCAGACACAGCCCACTCTCTCCACAGTATGAGATTATTATGGAAAGCCCAGGTCTTCTGTAGGACATTCACCATTCTGCTCCATATTAACACATTGGATGGCTCTGCTCTTTCTTATCTCAGACAATGGGCTTCAGGATCCAGAAAACATGTTTCCCACTTTCTCTCCAGTAGTCAGAGTAGCAGATAATGACGAGTTTCAAGATGTTATGTGCTTTTGGTGATATAAAGGAGAAAAGACCCAGGCAGTCCTAACAATGACCCCTTTAAAAACTGAGGCACTGTAAAAAAGCCCATCTTCGGTGACCCAGATCCATTCATCTTTGGATTAATTTTGGCTCTAAACTACTTATCAATAAACACAGTAAATCAACATAGAAAGAAAGAAGGAAGAATGAAACAGACGAAGAGAAAAATAAACTAATAGAAAGTGTGAAGACAATTAAATTGGCCTTTTATTACTGCTGTGTTTTTTCTCTCTGTAAGTGATGCTCTGTTGCAATGTATGGATCAGCAATGGCAAAGCCTATACTTTGCTGGCATAAGAAAAACATCCATACAATTTTAAAGTATTTGTAGCAGTCAGATTCCTGAGGGAGAGGAAGGTTGGGAAGAGATCAAAACAGCAAGTGAAAATAATTTATACTATTGATCCACACATCTTTTCCTGAATATGTTAGATAAACTAACCACACTTCCCCCTGCAAATGAGTCACTAGCCAGTTGTCTATTTTGCAGTGGCTCTAAATGAGGGACAACTGAATGAAGAGTGAATGAAGCATATGTTTTTAGTAGTATCCCATCTCTTATTGTAATGTGTACTGAATTTCTTCAGCTCTTTTTCTTATAAGAACTTTCAGCCTGTGAAAATGTTTCCTATTGTCAGAGATGGATATCACAACGCACTGGTTTTTGGAAGGATGCATACACTTGATAGTTACAAATTAGCCTCCATTCCCTTTGGGGAATTAAACATTTGTACTGGGTTGCAACTGTCTGCTTATCCCAGTTAAATAATCAGGTTATTCATTAAGAAGGCCACCTTATTTTGTGAAATAGTGTCATGACTAGAAGAGCTCTTCTGAGATTTAATGGGAAAAAATTGTGCTAGTTTGGGGACAGGGGATTGTTTGGGTTCTTTCACTCATATCAAGCAATTTTTGCCCCACAGCTCTGAGCTACAAGCGGGGCTGGTTCTAATCCAGCCAAACCTCCAGAAACCATAACATGGTCTTATCCAACAGTAACATTGCTGCTTTTGAAACAGCAGAAGATAGATAATAAAAATGGGTAGTTTTCCACATTAGTAACCGACACCAGCAGCATGCTATTCCTCAGGAGGTGTTATGTTGCCATATACTGAACAGCAGATATTGAAGCAATAACACTTTCCCTCTGCTATTTGATGTTTGATGTTACAGAGCCTGTAGCATCTGTGGGCAAGGAGGGGCATGTCAGAGAGACAAGACGCATGGAATCAGGCAAGGGTGCAGTCAGCTGCAATAAAAAGTCATGTCAGTGGTGTCTATATGCTGAAGATCAGTGAAAGGAAGGCAGTGAACAGAGGGCTGCAAGTAGGAATTTTCATGGGAGGTTGACTGGAGTTTTTTTGATTGGTCTGGGGTTTTTTAGTTTTTTTTATTTTGCTTTGCTTTTCTGTAGCACAAAAGCAACAAAGAAAAAAATGTTGCAGCTAAGCAGCACAGATCCAAAGAAGAGAAGTGATAACAGACTGTGCAGAAGATCTAAGAGGTCATTAACCCAAAGGAGTAGCTGAAAGTAGCTTGGTAGTGGAAAGAAGAGATAGCAGAAGAGAGAAGGCTAAGAAGAAACAGGGATATGCAAGAAAAAAAAAAAAATAGAAACAACTGTGACAGACAGCAGAAGGCAGAACAGACATGAGAAGATTTACACCAGAAAAGGAGGAACTCACAGGTCAATTCCTGGAGAATGTGGTACCCGGAATATAGCACTGCCTGCCAGGAGAAGGGATGCAAAACATGAGGGAGGAGGGAAGATAACGCCACAAAATCCCCTATTACAGTGCAGAAAGATGCTGCACCAGAACAATCAAAAGTGGAGTGGGGTGCTGAAGGGCTCAGAGGAAAAGCAGAAATGTTTGGGGATTTGGCAGGAAGTTGTGCTTAGGCTGGCTTGTGGGTTATTTTCAGAAGAAAACCAAAAACTTGAGATGAGGAAGGTAAAGGTTCCTTTCAGACTGGTGCAGTGCAGAAGATTTTTAGGGAGTTCATTATGGCTGCGCTTACTATAACAGGGACTGTCTGGGGAAAGAAAAGTCTCAAAAGGAGGGTGGCTCAATTGAAAGTAAAACATAAATGGGACATTGTCCTGGTTTGAGGTAAAACAGAACCAATTTTGTTCAGCAACTTTACTTTTTAGCTAGGCCCTTTTTTAACTACTGAAATTAACAGCATGTTGTGCAAAAAACTGTTCACTCTCAGGGTGATAAGACCTATGTCTATAGTTGATGCCAAGGAATGGTATGCAGAGAGGCTCTTGCTTATCCTNTGGCCAATCCGGCCCAAACCACAACAGACATACGAAGTGAGGAGCCACTCCATGCCAGGTTGTCATGTTAGACTGCCGCAAAACAGTAAATGTGGCTGGAGCAATGAAATATCTACTAGAAGGAAGATGCACTGAAGTCTGTTCCAGTTCCCTGATCTGCTTATGTATGAGACAGCCATAGGATACAATCCAAAAATAATCCTGGGACACCACTCATCAGATGTCCTCCCATCCATTTGACGGACATTGCCACGATACTGCCACCCTTTCTCTTTTGGCCCTGTTAGCCCAGTTCCAGCCCAGTAACTACAGCCAGGTAGGTTGGGCGTTTCCTTGGATAGGAGACTGTGCAACCAAAATCTCTCTGGCCAAAGGAGGATGGAAACCCATCTTCCTTGCTTCCTGGGAAACTGCTTTAACCTGTGGTGCAGGTAATGTAAAAAGCAGGTGTCCCATGATATGACACACCTTCTTGTTTTTTTCTGATTTGTTTGTGTGGCCACCCCAGCATATTTATGCACCATATCTTATAAAGAACATCCCAACACCTGTATCCTCCCCAGGCAGAGAACTTCAACACCTATCTCAGCTTTGTAAATCCTACTCCCTAACAGTGACAACTGTTTCCTGGTTACTGCAATGCTGATCACTGTAACGTCTTTCATGGTTAGGTCCCATGCAGTTATTCTAAGTAAAAGATAAGGTAGGAAACAATTTCCAAAATGAGAAAAAAACCCTAGGTCTTGTTTTGTACCTAGCACTGCATTATGTCATCCTTCCATGGGGCAGTCTTGGAACTGCACAGTGGCAAAGAGGGAGCCCTAAACATTGCAGTTTAAATCTGACTTCTCAGCCAAGTTTCTGTTGGTGACATTAATGACAAGTCTGCATGTTACTATGCTTCTAAATAAAGGTGCTGTAGTCTTTTCAACCAGATTGCTTTTTCCTGCTTGGGATAGTTATATTACTATATTATATTATATTATAGTTACATTACTTAGCAAATATGACTGCCCTGACAAGTAATACATATTGTAAATAGCTTTTCTGGATTTAATATATAAGCTCTATACTGCTAGTGTTCTTGAGAGAATAAATCTCATGAGTACTAGGAATACATATTGAATAAGTTATTCAATTAGGGCTATCAATATTGTGTAATCACAAATTAAATTTATTAAATACAGGTCATTTCGCTTTGTTGCTTGACCTGCATTGGTCATTATGCTATTGTCTGGACACTATTCTGTTGAGCTTCTCAGCATAATATCTCATTTCAAATATTTTGATACATTATTTTTTAATTTCTGATGTATTCTGAACTGAGATCTGATCTGAACTAACACCTCCACACAAGCCTCTGAGAACATCCCTCTTCCCTTCATGTGCTGCAAGTGAACCCAAGCGTAATGTAGATGATGCAGCCTATTGTCTAACGCAGCAGCCTGCTAACCTCATTGTGCTAATGATGCTGGTCATCAAATTGCTAATTCTAAAGTGGACAGAGGATCATTATTCAATTGAGTGGTGTATCTTGCTCACAGCTGAATAGAAAAAGATACTTCAAAATGCTTTAAAAAAATATGTATCATATAATTCTTGAAACCACTGCTGCAGAATCATGCATCGCTCCTTCCTTTGGGAGATAATTCAGCCATTGGTTTTTAAGGGTTGGAGCTTTCTTTTGATTTGCCCTGGCACAAACATGAAGAAGGCAAAAAAGATGGCATAAAGATGAGGAAGGGGATCAGTCCTGGGAGAAACATGTTGGGACTACTGTGTAGTGTGTTCACAAGCATATGTCTGGGTGCCTTGAGGACACTGTCCTACACAAATACACAAATTGGTCCAAAAATTCAGGAAAAGTAAAAGACCTGAGAATATCAAGTTATACAGAATGCTGATTTTGTGTGTGAGCAAATAGACTGCCTTGTCTCATTGTGAGGGCCTGATCCTCAAATGTCACTTTTTAATGATGACAATTAATAACGGAGACAATATCTTTTATAAAAAGATATTGCTACTGATATGACTGGGGAAAAAAAGCAGACAAGCTTTAAGAATCATAGAATCATAGAATTGTTAAGGTTGGAAGGGACCTTTAAGATCATCAGGTCCAACCATTAACCTAACCTGACAAAACCACTTCTAAACCATATCCCCAAGTACCACGTCTACCCTTTTTTTAAACACCTCCAGGGATGGCAAATCCACCAGCTCCCTGGGCAGCCTATTCCAGTGTTGGATAACCCAAGAAGTACAAGCCTTTCTTGAGATCTGAAGTAGAGTTTGCTGGGTTTAATGTTAAATAAAAGTGGAGAATCATTGTTCTGAATTTGAGTATGTTAGACCAATTGAGTGAAGTGGTGGTGTTAAGATGAAGGTGGTAATAAGTCTATTATACTCTACAGAAGAGAGACAGAGGACAGAGACAGGAAAAAAAAGAAAAAAAATGAATAAATTAATACTGGTGAAATATGATTTTGTGCACAGACATTCATGGCATAGGGAAATGCAGTGTGACATAAAATGAATAACACTACTAAGTGACTGACTTTTATCAAAGGGGTTATAAAATGAAACTTCAAGCATCCTATCATAGTCTAAGGCTACATCTTAGTGTAAGCCTTTATTTTTTAGGCTATGTCTTGGTGTGAAGTCAAGCGAAGCCAGGACATAATGATAAACCTTCTCAAAGAGCAGTCACACTCTCTGCAGATAGATTAGAGCACAAGGATTGTCTCAGTTTTGAACAAGTCTATTTATTCCCAATGCAATCCCACTGGATCCAAAATTCAGAATTTCACTTCAAAATAATAGTTAACTTTATAAAGCCATGAAAGGCTACCAGCATCAGTGTAAAATGATCAATATTGCAAGAGGGTGTGGAGTCTTCACAGTTTAGAAAGGGTTTTGAGCAGGAAGTAAAACATTCGCAGAGGCATTGAAAAATCAAACGCAAATTTCAGTCTAAAGGTCAAGTCCAGATAACATTAAATATAACCTTTCATATGCCATAAATGCAGTGAATATATTTCCATCTATTTTCATATAGATAAAGGGACTTGCATTCACTCACATTTTAAAATCATGTTTTTAAACAGTAACTCTATGCAATGCTATGGCTCTGCTAGCTCTTTTCTGTACAGTTTTGTACAACAGACCCAAGATGTCAAGAAGATGGAATATTTCAGCACTTCATATTAGCTTCAGGAGCACCAGAAAATTTACCTTTGTTGTTTTCTGACATCTTTTTACACTAAAGCTTTAATTTTTACTTAATGATTTCAATATTTTTGTTTCCTAAACAAAGCATATAAATGTTGCTGAGACGTTTCTTGCCATGATCTGCTTCTGAGCCATTCTTCACTAAACCTTCACTGGCATCATAACTTTCACAATCAGGATATTTGAGGATGGGAACTTGGAGTAAGGAACATTTACAAACGACATAAAAATGATCTCTTAGCCCAACACCACCATAAAAAATACATGTTGTTGGATTGGGTGGTTTCTTTCTCACAAGCTCTATTTACAACATTACATGGCATATGGTTTCTGAAAAATAAGGGAAGATTTGAAACATGCTGCTAGAAAAGCTGTGAACAAACAGATCTGAAACACTATACATTTATCAATCAGAGACCGTCAGAAGGTATGAGGTAAGGAAACTGAAGGAACTAATGCATAAGACAGAGTCTAAGACGATGCACAGATCGTTTGCTTTAATCCCTGTTTAAAAAAAATAGAAAGAAGAAAAGGAATCTGCTAGCATTATTCCTATCATAACTTGGAGGAATTAGCTGTCTTTTTGCACTGTAGCATTTATTGTGCGGAGCTCAACCGATCAAGCAGGAACTGGAATAATTTCTATTGATTGATCCTGCTCTAAAACGGGGAAAAGTCTTTCTTTTATAGTACAGTTGGGTTCATTTTTCATATATTCTGTACATAAGTATTTTGAAATTTTATTTAACTATGTTTGCATTTTCTAAATAAATGCAATCTAGACAATAAATAAGTGTAGTGAAACTTTTCATAGAGAAAGGTAGCAAGTAGCAGAAGGGTTTTTTTCACCTCCCACTAGATGACATTTAACACTACAATATCAAGAGTAAACTTGACATTTTTGAGATAAGATTATTTTCCTCCAGGGACTGTGGAAAAAAAAATCAACATCAGGGTTTCATTTTTTTTCTGTAGTTCTGACTGAAAAAAAAAAGTATTAAAAAATTGTCCAATTGCATTTGTTATGAAAATGAATGTATTTTCAAAAATAAACAACTTTAAAAATCCATAAACTCCAAAACAACTTTTTCTTCATTTGGGATTTCTCAGCCTGAGAGGGAAACTTAGGTCACGTCATTAAAAGATAATTGGGCATCATACTTGGACAAACTGTATATATTACGGCATTTACAAGGCCTCTTTGCAGTTGCCTCACCAACAGTGCTCTGTGTACTGTGTATTCTGTGTCTGATGATGCTGAGGGAGTACTAGGCAGCGGAATGCGTCAAAATATTAATCCATTTTCTGGTTTTTTTTTTTCTTGAACTTAACATTTACACGCACACAAAACAGGTAAGTAAAACTTTTAAACTGTTTACTGTCCCATCACTTGTAAAATACACTCCCAATCCTATCTGAACATTAGCTTTAACTCAATTCCTATAGCCTAGCTGAGATCCTCTGTCCCACCTTGTTGCTAGTCAAGCTACTCAAGTGCATGAGCTCCACTGGGATTTCCTATCATGGGCAGCAACGTGATCCGCTCCTGCCCAGGTGTGGAGACACCTTGGTTGTGTCAGGCCTGAACTCTCCCGTACCTAGGTCACTCAGAGGAAGAAACTGGGTATTTCCCTGCTTAAATACCCGTATGGGGCAGACGGGGCAGAAAACTTTGGAGCACGTCCAATGCACAGTTAGGTAGGACCTTCCTACAAGATGTACCTCACCACTTCCTATTAAGATATTGGGGGTGGGGAGGACATGAAGAAGCATCCCCTTTTGGAAGACCTACAATTCACCCTAGCCTGAGAGGCATAGATTTAATTCCTTCTCCTGCCTGAGGGAATTCAAACCCACATTTCAAGATAATAACCTTGTCAGACAACACAAGAGGAAGCGTCAATCTATACTCAAATAAAGTGAAAGGAGTGCTTGCCTTCGTTTATAACAGGCAGTTTTTTAACATGAAGCAGTGGCTAGGTAAAACAGGGAGGTAGTCTTAGGTCAAAAGAATCTTGTTTTGTCTTCTGGTTGAGTAAGTCTTTTAGGGTTTTTGCTTTTGTTTCTGTGGGTTTTGAGGTGTTTTTTTTCTGGGATGGCACAGACTATGCAGAAAGACCTGAACATGTGCCAAGGGTCACCTAGGCAAGGCAGACCCCTGTTGATGAGAAATATGGGCTTGAATCCTAGGAAACTCAGCTGCATCCCCTCCTGCATGAGTACTGTACATAGTGGGGGTCCAAGCTATAGCAGACAGTTCAGAGACAGGTATCCAGAGAGGCTGAATAGGTCCCCCTTAAAGCCAGAACAGATGTTTAGGGAAGAGGAATAGGATGTTTATGCTTGGTTTTGCTCCTCATTTGCTCCTCAGCTGCCTACTTAGGATCCCATTCTGAAGCATGACACTGCCTGAAGTCCTTAGGCACATCTCTTAGGTTTCTTGATTTCACCAGAACCCTGGAATGGTGATTATTTTGTTCAAAAAGATGAGCCTTAAGCCATACTCCTCTCACCAGTGGGTAGGTCAGATGGCACATTTAGTAGCTCAAGCAGACTACCCTTTTTTGCACCTAATCTTCCCTACATGAAATAGGAGCATTCCAGGGACTGACTTGGGTCTGTGGATTCCTGTAGGCAGCAGTCACCTAATACTTAAACACAAAGCATTGCAATACTTCCACCGTTTCACAGAGCTAGCTGTTACTGGGGAAAACCTATCAACAAAAAAAGGACAGATGCAGAAACAAAGTGCTGTATGGACATCCATGGTCAAGATCAGAGCAACCTCCACATGGCAACTAGTAACTGCATCAAAGCTCTCCCAAAGTGAGAACTGCCAGGTAGGCACAGGAAAACAGGACCAGGAGACATCACCAGCATTAGTCTCCTCAGTTTGTGTCTAGGTCTGCTCACTGGAGATCCAGTTTAAATATCTTAGATTAAATAGAATCTATAGAAGTTAGTTAAAACTTTCTGGGAGAAACAAGTTGGATTTCGTCTGAAAAAACATGATGGGATCTTGTCAGAGGGACTTTCTGGTACTCTGTTGATTCCTTCTCTTCCTGATAAGGTCAGGACAAAGGACTAGGCTATGTTGGCAGTAATGTTCCACAAGCAGTGGCTGAAGTCCCGTGAACAGACATGTTTCTAAAGCTGATGTTCGGAGGAACAGGTCTTAGTGGTCTGGTGGTTTCCCAGCTCTCATTTCAATGGTGCTGTGAAGAGGAGCTCTGGAGAATTTGCTCCTTCACACTAGTGACAGAATAGCTGAAGTTGGGGCAGCTTATACAAACACTAAGACAGGTACAAGAAATATAGAAATCTCACTTGAGTCCATGTGAGCAAAATAAAATATTTACCAGGAAAATATAAAAGACAATCACCTCATCTGCTAAAATATTCAGCAGAGTTTCAGTGGGACTTTAAAAACATTAATTGGAGAGGTTTTTCCAGGTGAGAAAGAAAGATAGAATTGTCTGGCACTGTCTCCCAGGAAATGTACATCACTTGTGCTTCATCTCCTTTTTCTGCCTTCAGGCCTTCAGCAACTTTTGGACTTGGTCGATGTCATCCCTGCTAGTTTTCTTGATTCCACTAGAGATAAAATAAACCATTTCAGTTCACAAAAGAACTGACCCCCTGCCTTTAGCTATGATATTCCTGGGATAAATCAATGTATCTGGTTCACAGCATATTAGTTTTCCTTAGGTTACCTGGCTGCTACAGGTGTATGTATCTATAGATTTTTTTTTTAATATGTATTCTGACTGCTTTCTGCCACAAAGGGACCTTGTTTAATTATTTTTAATGGTTACCTCCATTCTCATTAGTGTAGGACACAGACAAAGCAGTACATACTATGACTGCCCTTAAGCAAGGGAAGAGGTACAGCCCTGTCCAGCCAGCCTTGAGTGCTTGCCCTAGCTCTCCCTTCATCATCATGGGCCACCAAGCATTGGGCCAAGTAAAATATCTGCTGTGTTACCATAGCAACAGTGGACCTATAGCTCTTAAGAGGACTCACATAGGTGAAACTGGTCCTGCTTAGATCATCTGCACAAGAGATAGCATCATCTCTTCTCCCTGAAGAGTAGAGGATAACCAACAACACCAAACAAGGCAGAGACTCTATTCTTTCCGCTCCACATATCCATTCAAGTTTGGAACAGCATGTGCTCCAACTTTACAACAGGTTTAACATAGGACACTTCTGCACATAACCTTTCAGGCAATAGACAGCCTGCTTATCTTCATCATCACTCCTAATATATTATTAGCCATTTTCTCTTTAGCACGGTGCTGTTTATTACAGCCCTTATTTTGCCAGAAATATGTAAGCATCTCTGTATATTTCTCACCACTAGAACAGAGCTAATCCTGAACTGAATCACCAAATCCAACTAAAAGGCAACAGAAAAGAGAGGGAGCAACAAAGAGGAATATGTAACTGAAACTGAAGAGGGCATTTGTCTAGGCAAATAACACATGAACAGACCGAGTTGGGTTTTACTCAGAGCACTGAGGATAATAGACCTCTTAAACACCCAACATATGACTTCATTGGATGACCAAGAGTCATCCAGCTCTTGCCTTTACTCCAAGTCTCTTGTTCAGTGCCCAAAGAACAAGCAAAACCTGTATCTAAACTGCTGACCCCAAATACAAAATTGCCAGTCCAGTTCACTGTTGCCTTGTATCATATCTAGATGTTTTTAACAATTCTGAATCATAGCCTTGTACAAATCCTTTGCATTCTAGTCTTGCAGAGTAAGGCTTGACATACTGATGGATCAGGTTCATAGTCTGATATGTTAAGAATGAGAAAAGAAGAGTAAGAAGGACTTAGCGATACGGGTCTGCACTGGTGATAGTTGGCATATTTTAGAAAAGACAGCGCTTTTTCAAAAAGTAATGTTGAAAAACATATTTTCTATAACACTTTATCTTTTAATTGTTCCCTGTCTTAAATCAATGGGAAGTGATGAATGATGCCCCCAGCCCAGCAGCAGCAACAGCAATGCTTGCTAAGCTTCATGGTCTGCCACCTGCCACAGACCTGAAGCATGATGGAACAAGCTCTGAATTTTCCTCAGTTCCAGCGACAAAATACATCAGTTGTACATGTGGTCAGTGCTCGACACCATAAAGTACTGGACTGAAAAGTCAGGAGTCCAGGTGCTAAAACACCGTAGAGGAAGAACAATGAACTGCTTCCCGATGAGTGCAATTTCTTTGTAACCACAGAACGTTCATTGAAAAAGCAGGCCCAGCCTGTTCAGGTGGATGGGGGAAGAATCACGAAAAATATTCAGACTTCAAAGAAAAATACAATAGCAGTGGTGTCAGAAGCAGGGTCATGAAGTTTGCTTTGGGATAAAGAAGTCTCTGGAAGAACAAATGAGCAAACCTGAAGAAATCTGGTTCGAGAGACTGCCTGCTCCTGAGAAAGCTTGCCCCATTCAGACCTAGAAATAGTTCTAGAAAATATCAAGCAAAATAACCAACTATTGAGTAAAACAATATATCCATCAAGCAATTAGTCAATAAAATATCACTAGGTAGATATTCAATAAACTGTTGCACAGGCAGGCAATTACCCTAATAGCATTACAAAGCATGGACAGTTACTCAATACATTCAAAGGGCAAATGATGGCTCAATGCTGTGCAGTAAGATATTGCACAGGGCATACAATAACTCTATAAATGACCAAAGGGTGCAGCTTTATGATAGCTTGATTTGTTCTCCTCCCTTCATCCTGTCTTACATTATTCCTACCAGCGAAGCGTTTATGTGGACATACTGCTTTTGCCCAGTGCAATCACAGCCTTGTGGCTTTCCGCATGCTATGACTGACAGCAGTCAGGGATTGCCAATCAGTTGTCCTGGTTTCCTGTTTGGTCAGTTAGGTCCAATGTCTGCTGCACTCACTCACCTTTAAACAGCAATTGGCAATGTGAGCTATCTCAGATTCACAGGTGAATTGAGGAGCTGGTGTACCACAGACACAAGAAAAGGAATAGACTTTGTCTTAGCAAACAGTTAAATTTAAAACTAAGAGCTACCACGTTTCCAGGACTGACCGGGAATCATTTTAAGGATGGCAGCATAAGATATATAAAGAAAAGGGCCAGAACACTCGCAAGATCTGTTTCTAGCCGGGATTGCTTATCTTTTCATTGAACACAATCCCTTGTTACTATTACCAAACAGAACTGAGTAGATTTTGCTCTAGCTCAGAGTTACTTAGCTTAATTACCTAGCAAAAGACCTCACGGTAGAAATGTAAAATGTAATTATCATATTTCACTTGTAGCAGCTGGGTTGTTCAAAGATATTAAGGATTAAAAAATGCAGTAAGGTCTTACGTGTACACACTAAGTAGGCATGTGCAGCCTTCTCTTCCTTTAAGCAGCGTGCAAAAGCATGAGCTCTGTATGAGACTGCAAGAAAGGCATTTTTAAGAGCGCCTTAAGAGAAACTTAAGAAAGAAGAGTTCTATCTTTGCTGCCTTGCAGCCATAGGCCTGGATAATGAGGGAACACTGTTTGCCTTCTCTGTGTACCCGGGAGACCAGAGGCGGCACAGCTACTCCTGCTTCCACAGGACAATGCAACTCCACCATTTTTCGTGGCAAGGTCAATCCCAAACTCTGAACTGAAAGAACTAGAAAAATAGTTTGAGTAAAGTAATGTGCGACAGAAAATGAAACTGAGTCAGAAATATCCTTCTTCCTTTAATGATGTGTTTATTGATAAAAATCATGATATGTCTGCGTTGGGTTCCCATTGATCAACTGGGGGTTAGCTATTACATGCCTGACAGGCCTGGACTCTTTCCACCACCCCCTTTCTGGATTTTGAAGGAAAGGATTTGATTCAATGCCCAGTCAGGTCCACAGGAAGTCTAAAATGGGAACGGGATATGATCCCAAAGCTGAACTCGTCTGGTATGGAAAAATGCTAGAAACATTGCAAGAGATAGTGCTATTGACAATGCAGTCATTCAAAAAAAAAATCGTGCACCAGGCCTGAGGCAAAATAATGACACAACTGAAATCCAAACCAGCACATACTCATTTATGCTGTTGTGAAGTTTACTTGTATTGTGCTCCTGAGCTTTCAGGATATCCTTATGCCACCCACATTTCTTTAGCTCTTCTCCACCACCCCAGAGTTTAGAGATCTTTAAAGCATTTTAAATGAATGCTGAATTAATTATCAGTTAAGACAAAAGATGAACTCTTGTGAGGTTTGCGGGAAGGTGTCAAGAAGTGCCAGCACTGGAACTCGGTCCCTAGTCACATCTCAGGTCCCACTGCTAAGACTACGGGAAGTTTGGACAAGATTTATATCAACTTCTATACTCTGGAGATTCCCAGATTCATCACACCATGGAAAGCCATACATGCTCTTTTCCCTGACTGAAACTGGGACATTTTTCACCTGTTAAGACAAAGTAGTTGCTCAGATCCAGTTAATTCAGTCTCGGTGGTTTAACAAACATGTTTGATCAGCTGGGCCATCTTAAGCTAGTGTTTACTAGTAGTATATTACCCATTTTTTTCTGTCCAATCTGAAAAGAAAAAAAATCAGAAAATGTCAAAATATTGCAATTGCATTAACTCAGCTCCAGACCACAGAAAACATGGAACTGTAGTTTAAGAAATTAGATTTAACAAGGCAGAGAAAGAAATGGAAAAAAAACCCAAAACCCAAATCATAAGCAATAAAGCTGGAAGCTCATAAGAAAAATTATGAATAAGGAAAACAATTGGTTCTAATGATATTTTGAGTATTTCCTTACTTCTGCTACCAGAAATGACAGCTAGACTTTCACGTCCTTCTGAGTAAAACAGTACTACTTAGGAAGACATCAAGTGAAACTGATCACTGAGAAATCAAATGTTGATCAATTGGTAGTAAGGATAAGATAATTAATTCACAAAGATAGTATCCACAGGCTCAGAGAACTGACTTAATCCTACCTTAGTTATTTACAAACCACTGAAAATTCATCTGACTGTAGATCTTTCAATTCACATGCCATTTAGAGATCCATGTCCATCTTAGAGCAGAAGAGTTATTGTACGGTGGGTAATTTGCTTTGTTTACACCATGATTTCAACAACAGCACAGCGAAATTAGATCTTCCACAAGGTGAAAATCATTAAATACCAGGTGAAAATTATTAAATTCACAAGTGCCACATAGCATTCAATGGAATGGGAAGGGACAGCTCATTTATTATAAAATATTTATATTTGTCAAGCCTGTCATGAGAGCATGTACCCTTGAGGAAAAATGGCTTTTCCCTTTGTTACACCATCTCAGACAGAATTTGTCATTTGATAGGCAGGTATTATTATTTTGGTCTTTTACACTGGCCAGGAATCTGTTCAACTTTAGCAACAAATCAGTCCAGTAAGGCTCCCATTTCATTGAAATGGACAGGAAATTCAACTTAAACATCAGAAAAAACTTTTTTACTGTGACAGCCATCAAACCCTGTCACAGGTTGCCCATAGAAGTTGTAGAGTCTCCATTCTTTGAGATATTCCAAACCTGACTGGTTATGGCTCTGAGCAACCTGCTGTAGTTGACCCTGGTTAGAGCAGGGTGTTGGACTGGATGATTTTCAGAGGTCTCTGCCAACCTCAGCCATTCTGTGAGTCTGTGACCAGTGTCTAGCTCGTGTCTGGCATGATGCAGAGAAGGCCCTTTTCCACCTGCCCCCACACATGTACTCAACACAGTGCACAAGAGACACTGATAAGAAAATTCGGCAGTACGTAATGCCTGTGGTGCCTCCATGTCCAGACCGTACAGCAGGCCCCCTACCAGCTATGAAACCTCCCTCTCTAGGGTACACCTCAGAACCTACAGATTGAATCTTGGAACTTGCTTTCATCTCAAACTTACAAGACTTTAGCCACTTTTTCTCCAGAAAGAGAACCACAAGGGAATCCAGGGCAATTTCTGCCTTGGCTTCCTGCTTTGGGACCTCATATGAACCAACTGTTCCTTACTGCCTTTGCAGTTTCTCTGAGATGGTTTCTACCACACTTTTTCTTTTCTCCATGTTTCTCCTCCCATAGCTTTTCTTATCCTACATCTCTGATGGCCTTCGCCATATGAGGATACAACCCCATTACTCCCTAGGTCTACTGCCTGGACTGCACTGTCTCACTAGAGCCATTCCTGTTTTGTACACAATTGCAGCTTGGGAATGTAGAGCATACACATGCATATCTGTATGTGAAGATATGTCCTGTCATAATGGAGGTTTCTTCTGAAGCAATAGTTTAATCTTATTGAAATTAGCTTTTCAGAAAAGACAGCATCAAACTACTAATTTGACCATTTTTAATCCCTAGGTTAGGTCAAGATTTTCAAGAGAACTAGTACTCTGCTCTCTTTGAAGTCAGTGGAGATTTACCACCAATTGATCCCCTTGGAAATTATGACCTTAATGGAGACTAATAACAGCAATCAACTAGTGACAAAATCATCTTGCTGAGGGATTGCCCATATCTTCAGCAGACATTTTGGAAGAACAAAAAATCCCTCTGCATCCTGTCTCATATTTTTGGACTGCCACCAGAAACAGTCCTTCTGTGTTTGCTCTTCTGTCAAACAAGCTGAAAAAAGACAAAAGAGTTAGCAAGGAAAGAGCCTACAACCCCAATAACTCTACATGTTCAATCACTAGCCTGTTATCTGGCAGGAGACACTAACACTCTTCTGTAAGTCTGAATTTCTCAGGACAGACCTTCTACTTCAACACAAGGGAATTTCAGAGGCCCTAGCAGAGAATGTTGCTTGGTCTACACAATGGAGACCGCAGGAAGGATTCAGAGGTTCCCACTCACGTGATGCAACCCATGAGATGGGAGCAGATACCTGGGTTTGTTGCTGGTTGGAATAAATAGTGACAAAAGGAACTCTTCAAGGGAAGTGGGTTATGATGGGAAAAGAGATGGTCCCTCAAATTTGAATCCAAGAGCCTGAAAAAATATAAAAGCAAGAACAGAAAAAGGGAGAAAAGCAATCCATTGAAGAAAGCTCTAGAATATGTCATAAAGATATTTTCGGTCCGAATTTTATGTGATGTTGGAACTCAGTAGGGCTGTGGCAGCTCCCCTCCAGAATTCTTTAAGAAAGCACAGAAATGTTTATAAAAATGGTCTGACTCCAGCAAATTCTGTAGGTGTTAAAAAGGTGTTAATTTCGATGCATTATCATTAAACATGCAACAGCCTTGTTTCAATCTTTGCTAAAGCAGATTCCTTAAATGCATGATGCCAAGTCCAGGGACAGGGAAGAGACAGGATATACTAAGCCACAATCTTTGACATATGACTGTGCTCTTGCCTTCTCTATATGTTTTTATAAATTCTCATACCCCTGAAATTTCTGCTTTGCTTCTCTGACTCGAAGTCTCTCTGACTTCAAGTCTCTCTCATACATGTACCACAGGTTCCAACCTCTGCTCACCCCTGCTCTTGCACATACTGTGTTTGCATCAATGGGACTGCTTGTACCAACAGCGCACTCAGGATTAGGCCCACTTCAGTAGCTGTCCAGAAAAGCAGAAACACCTCAGGAATTCTAACCACTTCTGCTTTCGTTAGCAGCCTCTTGACAGGAAACGTTGCTGAAACACTGCAGGTTTCTGAACTTTCGCCAAAAGAACCAGCTTGAGGAAAAAAAAAAAGTGCTTTCAGGTGGCAGATCCTGTGCTGACCCTGCAAACAGAGTAAAGAACTCCTTTCTTTTTCATTTATACCCATGTGCCTGGGAAGCAACATTCATGGCCAAGTCCAAATCCTTATGAAAGTGCAGACATTCCACATAGGTTGAGTGCCAGTCCCAGTACATGTGTACGTACCCTGGGTGCAGATGCAGTTCAAATTTCATTTCTTTGAAATCCACAGTCTGTTTAAATATTAAAAAAAACACAGGCATTTGGCAGAGGTATCACTCTCCCTAACTGCTGATAATACCACTGACAAACAGATTGCTTCGGGGAAAACTGCAAACATGATTCTTATTAGACTTACCCAACAGAAATATCTACAGTGTTGCTAACATTATTTCTTTCTGCGCCTTTTTTATTTTATTTAAAGCTGAACAAACCAAGCAGGTGGGAACATATAATAAAAATGAATGGGTTGGGAATATGTTTTGAAATAGAAGCAATTTCCAAACTGCGTTGAGATTTCTGCAAGACCTATGTACTTTTACTACAATCCATTTATTTTGCTACTTATTTTGATTGTTCATTCCAATCTATAAGCATCCAGAAAGTATGGCTGTGTACAGCTAGATCCATCTCATCTACAGAGGAGCATGTGACTAAGGCACCTGAAACAACAGATGAGTAACTTAATAGGCACTCCATGGTCAGTAAGCAAGATGGTCACCTCAGGAAGTGATCAAACCCACTGAAAACCTGACAACCACGTGTAGGTGTTAGTCTCCTGGGTTTTTCTAGGCAGGAATTCATGCTGTTGACAAAAAAACCCACAGCATGGTGGGTAAAACTGCAGAGACAAAATGATCCTGTGCCGCTTGCAATTTCCCTGCTGTTTCCCTGCCAGCACCCTCTCCTCATTCCCTACTCCAGGCTGCAGGGACATTTTGTCAGCTGGAGGGAAGATGATGAGTTTTTCTTAGTGCCTTAACACAAGTCAATCTCCAGTGCATGTTTAGTGGCTTATGGCTCAATTCAGCTCTCATCAACTGCTGAGAACTACTCAAGGGCTCTTGTGGGAGAAAACATAACTTCCTTACTGGTGTAGGTTCTAGTTCACACATTCCACACAAAATAAGCCTCCCAATCTTGGCATTGGGAAGGATCTTTTCGTAAGTTATGCAGACTTTAAAAATAAAAAGCTGCATAATGGCTGTGAGTTGCCATTTGAACTCTATTGAACTGTCTGTACTGTATTTTACCTCTTTCTCCACTATCTACACTACTTGCCCACGATAAATTGGATTGCAACACAGATTGACAGGGTTTCCTGCAAATATCCCCTGGTCCTCCTTTCAGAAACCTCTTGTTGTTTTGACTTAACTCCAGATTTCACAGATGTTTTTCTACTGAAAGGGAATGAAATGGAAAATACTTATCAGCATTCACACTTCGCTCTTCTACCTCACCTCTAGTGACACCCCTACTGACATAAAGATAACCCTTAATCCCAGGAAATCTGGATGGCAGAAGGAGAAGGAATCTTATTCAGCAGAACATGAGAAGTCATAGGGTGCTGTGACTTTGGGGGAATTTCCCTTTTGGGGGAAATTTCATTGTAACAAATTCATGCTTGGCATTCCTTTTTTTTTTGCATTAAAATTATTTCTTTTCTAGATATTATTTTCTCTTTTTGCACTTTGAATAATCCACCAATCAAAGAGTTAAATTTTATCCTAGCTTAAACTTTGAAGAAAGCAGTACTTTGTCCTAGTCTGAACTCTTCTCTCCTTGAGGGCATTTTACGCCATAACTGCCATGTTTCTATTTGGATTCCCACCACAGACAACTGCTATAAGTTATAGGTGAGGTATGGTGAGTCCACGGGTGGTGGGGCCTGCTGAAGGGAAGTGATGTATTGACTCTGTCCTCAGTTACCTTAGGCTCATTGTGGACAAGGTCATCAGTTATTCAGTCAGGACTGCAGCTTCTCCCTCCCTCATGAACGGAAGGAAAGGTCACAGTGCCAGTGCTTTCTCCCTTGGGAACACCCTGTATTCTTTTACCCGTAAGCAAATGCAGGTTCCATTCTTTAGTTGTTGCAAACTCTTTCCAAACCAATGGAGCAAAATTTTAGGTCTTGGCTTTCAATTACCTGTGTACATTTTAATATGTTACTATTGTACTTATTTAAATTGTTTAACATGCCCCTAGAAGTTTTACACCATGTTGTGTGGTTAAGGGCATTGTCTCCCCATTTCCATTGCCTTGAACTGTTTTTGTTCTCTCAAATTCCCAATTCCAAAAAAAACCCCCAACCCTTGAATACCGTCTAATGTGCTGTCTATAAGAACAGGTACACTAGATTGGGCGATAGATCTGGTGAGTTCCATATTCTTTCTCTGATCATGGCTGGTAGCAGCTGCTTAGAAATAAGTGCAAGTCTTTCACCTGTAACACTCTCCAAGTTTCCAGCAATCAGAAGTTCAGGAACTTTCTGAGACAAATTTGGATCCTGTATTCTTCAGTAATCACCATAGTTTTGTGCTCTATGAGAATTTGTTTGTATTTATAGCCTCTCTGACATCTTGGAAAACCAAGTTACACAGTGTTAACTACTTGATATATGAAAAACTTCTTCCTCTGATTTCTTTTAAATTTGCTGCTTTTATAATTCCAGTGGATGAGCTCTACCTCTTTTGAAGAAATGGTGAAAACCAATAATCTTCTTAAAACTCTCTTTGGTATTCAAAAAACAAGTAGAATATGAGGAGTTATCAGAAAGGAACTAAGAAGAAAACAGAAAACAGCATTACATATCGTAGTGCAAATCTGTGCTGTCCCCATATTTTAATACAACATTTAGTTTTGATTACCCCACTCCCAAAAAGGATTCTGTAGAAAAATAGAGAATTAAAGATATGGCAGACAAAGATGATCAAAGGTAAGTCATGAAGAGAAAAGGAAAGCAAACTGCCAGGTTTACTAAAGTAAGTTACACATAGGAAATGTAAAGAAACCCACACCACTTCTACAAAGTGTTTAGAGGACCATGAGTTACAAAGATTAAAAAGAACCACTACAGAATTTGTTAAAAACTTTATTTCTTGGGGATAGCTTGCTACTGTCTATGTTCTAGATTCCTCCAAAACTTTTCTCTACTGGAAGAACTACTCTCTCTTTTTAACATTTTTCATTTTAAATATAATAATACTAGCCTGACTTCTATCCTTATTTATGCCAACACGTGCTCTTTAATTGAGTACAAATGTATGACATCAGACAGAACTTGGACCTTAGGCCTCAATTTTACAGTAAGCTCTGAGTAACAATGCCACCTTGTGCACACTTGCACACCAACACACATACAGACATACCAGCGAAGTCAGTGCCTAGATTTACAGTAAGCCTCTTTGTCATTATGACAATACAACAGAACCAGATCTGTTCTGCAGAAAAGTCAATTATTTTGTTTCTGGCTTATCTCTAAACAGCTTGATCTAAGATAGTCAGGACCAAGTAGAAGACTAGAAAACCCACAGAAAATCCAGTCCCCTTTTACACAGCTGGATTTGAAGATATGAAAGCTAAAGGCTAATTCCAAAATAAAATTATTTAGTATGTAGATCTTAGCATCTGAAAAGGAAAGACAATATATGCCAGCATTTATTGCTTAATGGCTTTGGGCAGTTTGGCTCAATCCTCTTTGAATCCCCTGAATGACACTGTTTTTAATGAGGTGTTTAAAGTCGAGGTTGTATATTGTGAAAGGTTCATTGACATCAAGAGCCATGACGCTGTGTATGTCTGTATTGGTGTGTTCTTTGAAAATGTGGGGGTTGGCTGGTTTTTTTAAAGATATCTTGATGAGATGTTTGTAAACACTAAGCAGTGCATGTCCTTGCCCTAATCTTCATTGATATTTGACCATTTGCTTTGTTGTCTTGCACAAGTTGCATGTTGACATTAGGCTGCCATAAACAGTTGATGATAGTTTGTGAAACTAATGGGCCGGGAAGAGAAGGCAATGTCGAAAATTTCTTCCTTATTCTGGATTACAGGTTGATCAATGGTACCGCATTGTAGCTGTCCCTATTGACATGGGAAGTTCAGGATTCAATTAAATACTTTTTTCAATATTGTCAATGGTACATTTTTTTAAATAGGCTGGCACGACTTTGTTTTCTCTATACTTTCTGATTGATTATATCCACTGCAGGATTAAGATATGCTATTTGAAACAATTTAGTGATTGAATTAAAAGGTTTCTATAGAAAAGCATCTCTTTTTCAAAAGGGAAATGGAGAGTTGATGCACCTTGCAATAAACTGCGCAGTATGTAGTAATGCCTTATAATCTTCCTATAGCCCTTTATAACATTAGAAAGAACTGAGGACCCTTTATTGACTCCATTTAGTTTTTCACTGGTAACAGAGCTCAGGGTATTAGTCAAGTGACTATGGCATCTGTTCCCTGAACCTAGAGGGGAGTCTCTCTTAGCTGCTACAGAATAAGGCCTCATTCTCCGTGAGATGGAAGGTACAGGGTGTAATGTGACTGCCCATACTGAAGCAGGTTTCAGTCTCTCAAACAATGGGCAATGATATCTGTACTATACCTATCGTGAGCTGTATTACATACTTTCATTTTCTTTGAAGACATTACTAAAAATCAGTGTGCCTAAGGCCTCCTCTCTGCAGTGCACCTCTAGTTGTTTCCCAAGAAGATAAATGTCAGGAAAGAGATTTTCGTTGTGTCTGATGTTCTGTGCATAGATGCACTTGCACAGGTACAGGAGAGGCTTGAGGGGAAGCTCACTGGAGCACAGTAGGCAGAATCATCACTTCTTAGAGGTCCAGAAGCTTTCAGGTGCTTCTGGCAAAAGGCTGTCCAGTGACTAGTGATGTCCTGTGTGCATTAGTTTTTGAACAATCTTTCTGGGAAACAAGTCTGCAGATTCCTCTGTTGTTGGTTTTTTTCCAAAGTTTGAAAAGAAGGCCATAAGTTTTCAAAAGTGATACATGATTTTCAAAGGTGCTGGCCTGTTTTAAATAGTTTACAATGTCTTGCCTTCCAGAAGCAGGATGTTACTTGAAATGCACCGATTCTCCAGGAAAGTTGTATCTAAAACCTAAAGTGGCCCAAGCCTGCAGTCAGTTTTCACCTCAAGATTACCATTCACTATAGACTAGAAGAAAAGGTTCTGTTTTCCACAAAGCTTTCTTCTGTTGAGGAAGGATTCTCTGATCTGCTTCCCCATTACCATTTGTGGGAGGAATGATTTAGCAGTACTGACTTGCAAATATTGATTGTATCCCATGGAAAAGTAATTAGTTGTGATTGCATCACATTAGGAGGACAGTTTATTACACAAAACAAATGAATTGCTGTCATGAAAGCTGTATTGTTACATACAGAAAATACCACAAACGCATAGGGAAAAAGGGGTTTTACACCTGTGCATACTGGTTTTAAAGCAACATTAAAAACTAGACTTTACAACAGTTCTTTTGCTTGTTAACATTTTAAGCAGATTTTTTTCTGCTTATTAAGTTTGCTTTTGTTGGACTGAAACAGACTAGAGCATTGGCTCTCCTTGGTGGCTGCTGTGTACAGTGCATACGTTCTCAGGGCCTGACTTTTATGGCTGCCCCAGTTTTGCACTGTCCTTAGTGAAAGCTCTGCCAGTTCACATGGATGCAAGCGAGAGCAGAGACAAGCCTTCAGCTTTGAACAGTGTGTAGCTGAGGGTAGAGCTAGACATCCCCTCAATCCAGACGATGCTATTAGTACCTTTGGCAGGTGCTCAGCCCCACTCAGCATTCCCAGCTGAGTGTTTTCACTCCCATAGCTCAGGTGGTGGAACGGAACATGCACAGCTTCCTGCCTCTGAGCAAAATCAACAGAGGAGCTCAAACCACTGAAAGCACTGGCAGTCTACGTTGGAATGAAAAACTTCTGCAAAGAAATGAATGGGGTTATATAGCAGCCTTCCAGTATCTGAAAGGGGCCTACAAGAAAGCTGGAGAGGGACTTTTTACAAGGGCATGTAGTGATAGGACAAGGGGTAATGGCTTTAAACTAGAAGAGGGTAGATTTAGATTAGATCTCAGGAAGAAATTCTTTACTGTGAGGGTAGTGAGGCACTGGAACGGGTTGCCCAGGGAAGCTGTGGAGGCCCCATCCCTGGAACTGTTCAAGGCCAGGTTGGATGAGGCTTTGAGCAATCTGGTCTAGTAGGAGATGTCCTTGCCCATGGCAATGGGATTGGAACTAGATGATCTTGAAGGTCCCTTCCAACCTAAACCATCCTATGATTCTGTGATTGCAGACATTTTCTCACACGTGCTCTTTTTTGCAGGGTGATGATTTCAATCAGATGCTCAGAGATACTCTAATGATCCATTTGCTAACTCATTTAGTGACAGGCAAATGGGTAGTGCATTGAAACAGGCAGGAAGGACCCTGACTTCCTTGCACTGAGCAGTTGGCACACAGAATCAAGGAAAAGGTTGGATACTTCCGACTCACAACTAGTAGATTTGCCATGAGCACAACAGGAGAAGAACAACCCAACTAAACTTACTCGGGTATAAGGGAATCTGGGAGGAAAACAATGATTGTGAGATGCTAGCCATCTGGAAAAGCACAGAATCACACCACACCTTGCTTTGAACCTGCAAGTATAAACCCTAAACATGAAAATCTCTACCTTAACCTCCTCCTATGTGTGTGAGGTTTAGGTTGCAGCTGTATTTTGGCCCAATGACAAATCAACTTTGAAGTTCTAGCCTGAATTTTTGCTTGGGGCCCATTTTAGTAGTCTGGTTTGAGTCTTAGAGACTGGTAGTGACTCTCAAACGTATTCATTTCCAAGCTGTTCCTCAGTCTAAACAAACAAAAGCAGAGAAGACAGCAAAGGGGATGCTTATATTCTCAGGCATTACCTGTATTTTTCCATCTCTGGGAATACAGACACAAAAAAGCATGATCTATTGAAACAGTGGAAGAGCTGAGGGATCAGTGAGGCAGGGAAAAGAAAAATGCACCAGAGACTTGTTAGAGTTTGCATGAAGGATTCCTAAATAGGCAGCTGAGAATAGTGTGTTATCTCTGCCAAAATAATGAAAAACAGATTGCAAAATAAATTAATAACAAAGGGCAGCATCTGGGCAAAAGTGGCTGCATACATTTCTGATTTATTCCAAGGGGAAATATGACAAGACTATAGAACTGAATCAGAATATATTATAATTTTAAGATCCTCCTCTAATGCTAATCAGCCTGCCAAGCTCTTCTTTCCCTGTACGCTGTTCAATAGTAAGATAAACTGATTTGTTGATATGATTAACCACACTTTGTTAACCACGAACCAGTTTAATTAACTGAAAGGGAAGGAGCCATTCACAGATGGACAACCATCTTGAAAAAAAGCTTGGTGTATGATCTGGGAAACTAGTCCATCCAGGAAGTCTCACTTCCACGTTAGACAAGTTGATGGAAATCATAATAAAGAATCAGTTCAGTAGACACAAGAGTGATACACTGGGGACAAACAAAATCCTTTATGGAATGTAGCTTTATATCAGAAATAACAAGAGTTCTATGAAGGAGTCAGCATGTGTCTAAATAAAGATGGTTTGGTTGGTATGGTTTATAAGCACTTCTATAGTGCTTTGAGAAGGTCCCTCACTGAGTGCTCTTAAAGACACTGTGTTTTGACGGGATAATCAAGATAGTCCTCCCTACAATAAGAGTTTATTAAATGATAATCATAACCTGTGAGAAAGGATAAAAATACATGATCAATTTTCAAAATTAAGGAGGTCATCAATGGCACCCATGCTTTCATCTCTGATGTTCAACATATTATTAAGCAGTCCTGGAATGAATAGTGAGATAGGATCATTTAGTACTGAGACAAAATTATCCAGGATAGTGAAACTGACTGCAGAAGACTAGCTCATGATACTGAGTGGCTGGTGATCTCTCAGCAAATTAAAATCATTTAAAGAGAAACCTCAGTGACACATACAAAATGACGGACTCCAAATTGGCTACATCATCTCAGAAAAAGTTCTTGAAGTCAATGTGGATTAGTCCACAATTTAAACAAACAATATTCACAATTCAGAAGCTGTTCACAAGCCTCCAGAAGCTACAGATCACAGATAGCAGCCATTGCTGTAGTAGCATATATTGAAAAATGGCATTAGCAGATTTCATGACCCTACATAAGTTATTCAATTTACAGAAAAAAAATTCAGTGGAGTCAATAGAGGTGAAGCTTGTTCAGAGAGAATTCAGACTGTCCCAAGTACACCCCCAGACTTACAGCTGATGAAAAGCACCTTACACTGTATACCTGATTAATAACAGCCTTCACCTGCAGAAAACAATAAATTCCCCACCGTTGATAATGTACTGATTTAGAAATCAGCCACTGCCCATAAATAAACTATGCTTATGCTTACGTATAGAAACTATTAAACAACTCACAAAGCTAGCAATGCAGTATCTATAAGCAAATATTAGATGTTAACTGAATATAGTGGAGAACATAGCACTGATTCCAGAGCAGATAGACATTACACGGAATGTTTGATACTCAGTGTCTGTCATCCGGAAAAATAAGGGATTTGTTTTGGAAGGAATGTTTAATGGAGAAGGATAATTAATACACTCTCAACTGGACAGAATCCTTCCATTTACTTTTAAAGTTAAAAACCAAAGTTGTTCTCAGGAGGAAAAAAATAACAAAACCTACTCCAAAACTGCTGCTGCCTCAACTTCCTTCTTTATGTCTGTTTTGCCTGCAGAGAGTTTAATTCTCAGGAAAGTTCCAGAGAAAGCTTGTTTTGCAAAGAGCACAGCAAGATCATGCATGATAGGACAGCTTCAGTTTAGACTTCTGTTGTGGCTTAGAGTTCTGTCATGGTTTAGCCCCAGCCAGCAGCTAGGACCATGCAACGGCTTGCTTCTATAGGAAGCTGAAAAGAGTCCTTGAAAAGTATAAACATCACTTAGCAACAACTAAAACAATATGCATTGTTGAGATTCCTTTCACAACAATCACTAGAAAGAAAATTAACTCTTTCCCAACTGAAACCAGGACAAGTTCTAATAGGGATCTGGATTAGATGAGATTGCATGGATTAACATGGGAGAAAATAGCACTAAAATTCACGGGCAGACCCTCAGCAAGAATAAAGTGGCACTGAACTCTGAGAGGCTGTGCTAATTTAAAGTGATTCAATCCACTCCCTGTCATCAGAGGAAGTGGATATTAACTCATAACTAACATAACTAAATATGAACACAAAATAAACTTGCATATGTTACACAGCTATTCCAATGCTCACTCCAAGAAGTGCTGTCAAAGATTAATTACACAAAAAATAAACCAACCATTAGGCAGCTAGGGACTTTAGGATCATATTAAAGTAAGCAGTCACCAGTGCTTTTAAAAAGGTTTCTCCCTTTCTCATCATTTGAAAAAGAGTTTTAAGGGAGTTAGAGAGTTGTAGAAAATACCAGACTTTATAGTTATACTCAAAAAACAACCTTCATTCACAGACATACAGACTGGCTAGCTGCAATGTGAGCATTATTCACATGTTATTGTCCTACTTTGCTTTAGACTTACATCTTTGAAACATGACATGGAATGTGCCTCTATGAAGCTGTCTGCAGATGCATGTGAATTCTTTTCTCAAACTACCATGTCTAGGTCTACTTTTGTGGAAAGGTCTGGGTTGTGATTTTCTCAAACTGATATGATGGCAACCCTCACGCCTCAAAGACTGTTCTTCCAGGCTATTCTACAGAACAGCCTTCTACTAATGCCGTCGCATTTAACTCAATAGCTTAACCTACCTTTGAACTCAAAGGAATGCCATGACACACTTCATTCATAGCTGTTTCCCACTGGAACACTAACCCATTACGAATACCGAGCCATGGCATACTTCACAATGCCCCATGGTCATAAGAAGCTACCATGACTCAAATCCTCAGCAAAAATGTCTCTTAATCCTGTTATCCTCATATAAAAGTCAATCCCAAGTGCCAAACTTCTGCAAAACTTTTCCACTCAATTCCTCACACACACAGAGATATACACTCACCTTGACAATCTTATAAATGATCCAAACTTCCCACTGGGCTCCTAGAGGCTCTTTTTGACCTGCCAATCTCTAGCCTTATATCTACTCATAACTAGTTTTTCCTTGCTTACCTATTGAAACTGGAATAAAAGATGAAAAGGTTATCTGCTTTCAGGACTGTTTGTTTCTCCACGAAAGAGCCAAAATATCTCTGTCAATGAACAATAGCATGCTGTTCCTTCTCATTATACTGGCATGTAAATTCCCTGAGGATAACTCAAGAAACAAGAGTTACTTCCCTCATAAAGGCTCCAGTGTGCCAATCCTCTGTAAAGAATACACTGGAAAAATAACTGACTGTGTGTAACTAGTAAATAGGAAGAGAATGTGTGTTATATGGTAAATTAATCAAAAAGGGCACTAGAACTAAATCCTTGAAGTGGCTAGGAAAATTGCATAACTGTTTTTTGCTTCTTTGAAGAGACGTGATAGTTTTTCAGGGCTTAACCTGACACTAAGCTCCTCAATCTCCTACTAAGTTGTTAACAGCACTAGAAAATCACTTACACAGCAGATAAGCTGTGTAATATGGACACAGAGGCAGTGTGCTTAAACACAAAAAAGTTTGGGAAAATCCTATGGTGGCTGGTTGTTGATTGGTTGCTGTTGCCTCGTTTGGAAACACAAGAAGTCTTCCACTTCAGTTAGATTTAGACTAAAATAATTTTCTTCTTGACCTTTCTCTCAATGTCTGCTTTTCACAACCCACCTTTTTTGGACATACTAAGCAAGACTTCTAGGTACTCAGAAAAGGTTTTTCAAAAAACACCCTCCAGCCCCAGCAAGTTCTGGAGATCAAGAGATGCCTTCAGAAAGTTGCCAAGTAGAAATCAGCACTCAGGTTACAAATGTGGCCTTCTCTATCATGAGCTAGAAAAAGAGAAGAGGCAATAACAGGATCAGGGCCAGGGCCAGGAAGCAGTAACTGACTTCCAGACAGTCCCTCTGTCAGCTACATTCAGTCAAGTCTGGATGCAGCAAAGAATTTGCTCCTTTCAATTTACTCTTGGAGCCCGAAAATTATAAAGTGCTGAAGAATGAAACAATCTAAGTGTCAGCAGCTCACAAATCATCTGGTTTTCTGGACAGAAACTTGGAAATACAAGATGATGAGTGCACAGACAATCTCATTCATGAGGCTCGGTGAGGCTGTTGTGCTTTTCCTTGCCCCAGCATAGATCTACAGCAAACCTAATGAAGTCAGTGCCACACAGATGTAAAATCAAGTCTTCCTGTTTTCATGGCATGAACCAGTAAAATCTGTTCAGAAAAACAGCCCACCAGGATAGACAGAGCTGATCTGAAATAACTTGTAATAATCTATAGAGTAAAAGGATTATTAACTATCACAGTCACACTGTTTCTGACAAGCAAGTCTCTCCTGCCCCTATCTCTTCTAAAGGATAACAGCACTCCAGCAAACAGAATGGTTTGAGCAAGAGAGCACCATTTTAAACAAAATCCTGCTGCACTGTATTACGCTCTGCAATATATGTATGAGAAATCATTTTACTGAACATAATTCATTTCACAAACTCAAGGGTATAAGCAATCCTCTTGTGCCTCTTCAGCTGTGAGGCTCATCTCTCTCTGGATAATGATATATATAGATATATTATTGTTGTCGGGGAGAGGCTTGATTAGAAATTAGAAAATGCATTCTTACCTGTGAATGGAACAGAGATAGGATTATAGCCCTTAAGGTAGTGGATCAAAATCCAAAATACAGCTTTTAAAGACTAGCAGTGCAGATACATTATAACATAAAATATTGGTCAGGTTTTGATGTCACTCAAGTTTGGGTAGAAAGGAAAGTACAGAGCCCATTTTGCTGATCTCTTCTACAGGTATTTGAGGAAGAAAAGATTTTTGTTGTGGGGTAGAGGGCTAAGTACGTCAGGTGTAAACCATGGCTGAATCTGATAGACTTCAAACCATAGGTCTTCTGGTATGTACAAAAAAGGGACTTTCATATTTTCAGTGTTAATGTTGCAACCTGTAAACTGACCACTTGGCAAACAGGATAGTTCTGAGAGAAAACAAGGATGACAGTCGCTTTATCTACTATGTCTCCTGTCTCTGTAGGGCTGAAGACACCTTATCAGGAGGTCTTGACAAGAGGGGACCTCTATGGTAAACCATGACATGCCATTATTGCACAGAAAAGGTCCCCTGGAACACAGGATGTCCGTGGACCTATGGGAACTCGGTCCTACCATCTCCCTGGAAAGAGAGGGAGAATCCTGGTTGAACAGCTATTGGCTTTTTTAAACTACAACAGTGGTTCACATAAAAAAGGAAATGAAAAATGGCTTCTCACTTTAAAGGGAAAATTATGTCCAGATCGAGGACTCTTAACACAGGCTACTCTTAATGTGGAAAAACTGTCTGGCGATTGGAGTCACTAAGGTTTATTTTTATACTGTTCAAGATGAAGATACTCAAGTTAGCTGTACATGACTCTAGGTAATAAAAACAAATGTTTTCTGTCTTACATTCTTGTGGAGAAACTGCATGCTGCCTTTCGCATTTCTAACAAACCGCACATGAATGTGGGTTTCTGTCCTGGGTCACTCTTCGGGGAAAGCTGAATTAAATCATGTATTCCTCTTCCTCACGTGGCCTTGGAAACAGTCTCTCTCTGCTCCATTTTCCCATATTTAGTACAGGAATGCTAGTACTATAAGTCACAGAGAGATATATGAGGAAAAAATATGTTCATGACTGTGAGGGGTCAGATATTATACTAAGGAGGTAAATATACAATTAGTCTGGACATTAGCTAATTAAAAAGTACACTTCATCTTGGAAGCAATAGTGTTACTGAACTTTACAAGGGAGGCTTTGAAATGAAATCACCATTTGTTTCTGCACTGTTCTTTTAAAGAGATCCTTTTTCTGCCTTGCCCTAGTGGATGTCAGCAGTGACTTGTCATTGCTGTGACTTCATCTCACACATGAATTAGTTTTTGCTTGGAGTATCAACAGCAGTGCAATAGCAGCAGCACAAAGCTCAGAGACTGCAAAAGTCATCAGAGGAGATGAGTAAATACTCATGTGGTTAGGCTGTGTGGAACTTCATGCTGTCAAAACTCCACAGCTGTCTGTGCCAAGCCAGCTACTTTTAAGCCATGCTGGGTGTGTGCACACTAGCTACAGCGTGTGACAGAAATTGAACATTAGTAAAAGCCAAATTCCATATTGATTTAGATCCTACGCAGTGCCACCAAGAAGAAGAAATTGCCTTGTATTCTTTCTTGTAATTGCCTTGTATTCTTTCTTGTATGGTTTAATTTGAGTCTCTGAAAATAAGTGGAATGGACATGTTTGGGAATGAAAGGAAACGTGTTTTGCTCCCCTGCCATTCTTTTAATTGGCAATTTGTGATATAAGTCACAACAATAATGATAGATGTGATTCTTTCCCCACATTCGATTTTCTTGGCCAATAACTAGGGAAATAATAAACCATATTCTACTTCAAGTTACACTTGGTGCAATCTCATTAGGTTGAATTATATTGAACAACATGTTCCTGTAAAGCAGTGTCATAGTTTCAGCTGGGACAGAGTTGACTTTCTTGCTGGCAGAGGGTATATTGCTATGTTTTGGGTTTGGGATGACAGTGGTGTTGCTGGTGCACTGATGTTTTTGGTTGTTGCGAGGCAGTCAAGGTCTTTTCTGCTCCTGACACACTGCCTCTCCAGCAAGTAGGCTGGGAGTGCACAAAAAGCTGGGAGGAGACACAGCCAGGACAGCTGACCCCAACTGACTAATGAAACATTCCATACCATGTGATATCATGCTCAGTATGTAAAGCTCAGGGAAGAAGAAGGAAGGGGAGAACATTCAGAATTATGGTGTTTTGTCTTCCCAAGTAACCATTACGTGTGATGGAGCCCTGTTTTCCTGGAGATGGCTGACAACCTGCCTGCCAATGGGAAGTAGTGAATGAACTCCTTGTTTTGCTTTGCTTGCGTGTGCAGCTTTTGCTTTACTTATTAAACTGCCTTTATCTCAACTCACAAGTTTTCTCACTTTTACTCTTCTGATTCTCTCCCCTGTCCCTCTGTGGGGGGAGTGAGCGAGTGGCTGCGTGGTCCTAGTTGCTGACTGGGGTTAAACCATGACAACCAGCCACTCTGCAAGTTAAGAATTAAGACCCAGGCTTCTAAGGCTCTGTGGTTTTAACTTTTTTCCTTCTGAGTGCTGCAGTTTGGAATTAATTACTGCAGCTCAGAAGTTTCTAGAACAAATGAACTATTCAATTCTGTTCCTATAATTTTTCCCCTTTTTTCTGTTTTCTTAAATATAGCACAAAAATCACCCTCAGTTTTGGTTTGTTTTCTTTCTCCCTGTGCTCCCATTATGGTTTCTCATTTCTTTACCCCATTCTGCCTCTCCATCATTCCTGCCTTTACTGTTTCTCCTTTCAGATTCTGCTACCAACCTGCTGTGCAATTGTAGCTTGTGCCCTGGTGGATTCAGCTTCTCAAAGGTGAGAAGAGACAAATTTCCTAAGCGTGAGATGCATTTCACCCAATTTCAGGTATTGAAGAGCTGAGTCTGTAGCTGATGATACTTTTAGAAATCCATTTGTCATCCATAGAAGAGAAATGAGCACCTCTAATGAGCGTTTTCTTCTATCATTTAAAAGACTTCTAATGAATTGCCTTCTGCACAATGCTACTACTACTACCTAATCTGTGGGTACATATAGCTGAGATGAATTCTCAAGCTGCTGAAGTCTGACACTGAGAAGCTCTTGTTGCTTTGCATAGCTCTAAGGCAAAAAAGAGAAACTGAGGCAGTTCTCTTGTTGATAGCTCATTAATTGCTGAGCACCACACAGTAATAGCAGCAAAACGGAAGACAACAGATGGGTCAGTTTAAAACTCCCCAAATTAAATACATCTGCAAAATGTGTAAACTGCATTTTATTTCTATCTGCAAACAAGGGGAAACCACCTAAAAGGAAGAAAATAGGAATTTAGCCATATTTTTAGCAACAGTTAGGTCTGAGATATTCAGTTACCTCACCCAGACAGAAATAACTATCAAAGATATTAGAAAGGTTCTGCATTTTAACCTGACATATAGAACTGGAATAGAAGAAAAATTTGGAAAAACAAGAAGAGTAGTCAAAATTTAGAGACGCTGAATCCCTTAGAAGAGACTGTTCATAACTGCAACAGAGTGTTCTCTTATAGACAACTGGACCCCAAAGGCAGCCCTTTTGGCAAAACAGTTCAAATTGGCAAAACAAAGGCATCAACACCGTTCTAGAATGACACCTGAGAAGGTTATATATGGTAAGCACAACAGAGCATCTGAACTGCTACAAGAGCCGAGAGGACACAAAGTGCTTATCATCTGTCCTTGATACTATTGGGTAGCTGGTATCAGCTAGACACTTAGTATATAGTTGGGTGAAGACTGTTTGAAAGGCACTTTAAAATATTTACAAGGGCACAAACTTCAGGCAGTTACTTTTCTCCACCTTCCTTCCAAAGCTAAACAGATGGTGAATGTTTCTTAGCTAAATATTCTGCCAAACACTCTGGCAAAGTAGGCTGATACATCACAACTGATCTTGCCCTTCTCCCCATGCACTCTTCCACCAAATCCTGAAGAACGAAAGGCCAAAGGCAGCCTGTCCAGCTAAAAGCCAGCTTGAGGATGGAGCTTCTTGCACTATCCATAGATGAATGTACATTTTTTATATCACGAATAAATTCTATCTTGGAGCAACAGAACAGATGGACATCAGAAGTTTATACTGCAAAGGCAGAACATAAAACAAGGATTAACAGTATGCTTTACACTTCAGATTTTTTGGGTTTAGCATTCTGCTGTCTTCCTCTTGGCTTAGAGGGTGCAGGAATTAGAATAACCTGGGGCCCAAAGCTACGAACAAAACTACATGCTGTTTACTACCGTGAAAAGTTCAAGTGATGTCAAGGTGACTTTTCAGCAGCGAACCTGTTATCACAATGAGGCCTGACAAGTATCTCTCCAGGCACTGAACTTTGAGGTGCTGTTGATTTTGCCTATGTATTGGTTGTAGGTGGCCAGGTGCTGGCAGTAGGGTAGCTGTAGGGATGGCTTCTTTGAGAAGAGACCAGGAGGTGCCCCATGCTGGGCACAGACATTTCTAGCCAGACCCAGTGGACCCATCACAGGACACAGCTGAGCCCATCAGTGAAGCTGGTGGCATCTCTGTGAAAACATATTTAAGAAAGGGCAGAAAATTCCAGACAGGCAGATGAGGAGGGAAGAAAGAGTGAGAAACAGCAGAGGGAACACCAAGGTCAGAGGAGGAGAAGATGCTCCATGGAGGATTGGGGACGGGAGGGGAGGAGCGAGCAAGTGGCTGGATGGGAGTTTGGCTGCCAGCTCAGGCCAGCCCACCACAGCCTTCAAATACTCTCAGATTACGTGGATTTTGGTGTTGGTTGGTTTGTTGGTCATTTTAGTCACAGCTACTTATTCAGAACTTTTCTAGAGCTGTTCTTTGGTTTTTCGTCTTTACTTAGACTTATTGAGTCTAAGTATGTCAGTAGATGGCCTCCTCAGAACAAAGTAATGCAACCAGGAAGTGCCTTATGGGCTAATTGATGGTCCTTTTCTGTTGGAAATATCATAGGAAGGAACTTCCATCAGGGAGGATTAATGCACCAGATCTGCATTAATGGCTAAAATGCTAGTACCACATGCTGTCTCTCACCTCCAGGAAGGTACCTAGAGCAGGAATATGCTAAGAGGACTTCTCAGTTAGTAGCTGTCCCTGATAATCAGGGCAGAGATCTCCAGGCAATTGAATAGCACACTTTTTTATCAGCTTTCTACCCTGAGCCTGTGTATTGTATGTGGTGCCCACCCATACACTCAGAATCACCCTTCTTTTTTCTTTTTTTTTTTTTTCTTTTTTTTGTAAGCAGGCAATCACACAGAAAACATTCAGATCCAAGACGCTGGAATCAATGGGCTTCAGCTGGCGGCACAGAAAGCCAATCAGAGGAAAGAAACCATGGGTTCTCTGCCTGGGGAGAAAATAAATAAAGTGTTTCCTACATTCCTTCTAGCAAGTTCACTAGATGCCACAGTCCTACCTTTGCTACTTACATTCATTCAAACAGGTTACGTGAAGGCTCAACTCAAGTGCAATTTTTCGTGAAGCAGTTCAGCAAATGCACACTTGTTTCAGGCCACTGGCCCATCTGCTCTGCATTCTTTATACAACTGCATTGCAGCATATAAATCAACAGTCCTTAGACGTGGTTTAAAATCCACTTGCACTCCCACTGTCTACATCTTGGGATCAGTTTTATTACTATCACAATTGTTATGATTATATTTTTTCCTGCGCACCATAAGCCATACCACTAAATTCCCACCAATTAGATTTGGAAGTTATTGAGACAGAGCAGAGCTTATCCTCGCCAACAGCCATCATAACTCTTTTTCCAGCATTCTGAATAAATGGCCAGCCTTTTGTTCTCTCTAAACTACTACAACAGTAAAAAAGAATTAAGATCTTCCTTCCATTACCCACTCGTGGGCAAAATCCTGGCAAGAATAAGCTGAGCCCCAGGATTTCTATTTCAGCCGTCCCCAGGTACTGTATGATTTTTATAGCACCACTGGCAACTAGTGCATATGTTGGAGCAATCAAGCATCAGTTACACCAGGGACAGAAAGACTGGTTGTCTCGTTACTGGGGGAGAGGCAAAGAGTTTCATCCTTCTGTCTTGCCCCTGCTGACTGCACCACATGCTGAGAACACTCCTTGTGACACAAGGGTGCAGCCCCCTAGGAGTATTCTAGTTGCTCAAAGTATATATCCTGCACCTTAATTTCTTCCATTTCAGTTCCAAAGAGAGTGTGAAAGAGTGTCTTGGAATAAATGTTCGCATGGTACAGTCACTACTTGCACAGAGCAGTCAAGAAGGGTCACAGTCTTTGAAGACCATACAGATAATTAGGAACCCAGCTCCCAGTGAACACAAGTGAGACCTCTGCACCTAACTGTTGTTTAGGAACCTGCAAACTTTGACAATTAATCCTTAAATCCATAAACATCACGGTAAGTTAGGCTAAAAACAAAATACATGAAGGAAAATAGATTAGGTGAATATCCTAATGGCACCAGGATGTATTATTATTATTACTACTGCTACTATTATTTACTATGGCCAGGTGGGATTGAAGTCCCATTACATTGGTCAACTGGAGAAAATACAGTCCTTTTTCTGAAGGACTGCCATCTACATAACAAACTGTATTTTCTAAGTATTCTACTCAGATAGGGTCTGAGTAGACCAAACATAAGGATAAACTGATAACAGTCTGAACAACATCTGAAAGCCTGTTACTACATGTTATATGGCAGCTGGTCCTCTTGACCCTCTTGATTTTAAAAGACATGTTGGCACCAAATTTTGAATAAATGTGTTCCTCAAAGCCCCAGTCTTCCTGAAGACTGTGTTCTTACAAAACAACAGAGCATTATGTGAGAGACCTCTAAACCAGCTCCAAAGAAACTGGGATGTGAACACCACACAATACCTTGTTGTGCAGGGATGACCCTTTGGGCACTGGAAACTGCACAGCTACATCAGTACAGCTACAGTGCTTTCATTACTATTATTTGGTTATTCAGAAGCATTTCTGATGTCCCTGCACTATGTGGTACAAACATAGTCCAGTTCTTTACTCTCTTCAAAGCCTTTGAAAGTCCAGCATTCTATTTCTTCACTGCTTCTACCCAGCCCAGGGAATTTAGCCACTTGTCTCTTTTACACATGGCTTCTTCCTGTGACTACACCACACAGAGCTCCCAATAGTTTCAATAATTATTTAGTTTATATGTGGTCATTTCCTCCATCATCCGCCATCCTGAGTCATATGCAAAGGACTGGGAGCAGACTCATGCTCTATGTTGACATGGAGGCTCCTGGATGATCCTCAGGGACCACCATCTTCCCTTACCTGTGGAACTACTCCTTATCTTTTCCAATTCATATGGAAAGTCTCTGTGGCAGTAAGATTCATGAAGATTTTGGTACATAGCTTGTAAGGTCAGTAGATTTGTCTATCCCTAGACCATATGGCATTACTCAAATAACAAGGGAGCAAAAAAGGGTAGAAAGAATATTCTAGCTGTCAAGATTATCCAACATCCTTTGAGATTCTGAATAGACAAGAAGGAGGGACCTCAGTAGGTCATCTAGTCCAACCTCCTCCTTAAAGTAGGGTCAGCCATGAGGTCAGGCCAGGTTACTTAGTGCTTTATCTAGCTATGTCTTGAAAATTACCAAGGAGGGAGAGGCAGAGTGCACAGCCTCTGTCCTTATACTGAAAGTTTTGCCTTATATACAGCCCTAACATCTCATTTCAATTTGTGTCCTTTGTCTGCCACCATGCAGCCACTGTGAAGGGCCTAGCTCCGTCTTCTGGATAAACTCGTCAGTAACGGCAAGCTGCTGTCAGGTTCCCCCAACGCCATCTCTTCTCCAGGCTGAAAAAATACAGTTGCCTCAGCCTCTCTTCAGAGGGCCTGTGCTCTCACCCCTGACCATCTTGGTCGCCCTTCATTGAACTTGCTCCAGTTTATCATTGTACTAGGGGGCCCAAAACTGGACATTCTAGATGTGGACTCCAAACTGTGTATAGAGGAGGACGATCCCTTCAGTTGACCTACTGGCTATGTTGCTGTTTATACAGCCCAGGATGCTGTTGGCTGCCTTTGCTGCCAGGACATGTTGTGGACTCATGCTCAGCTCATTGCCTTACAAGACCCCATGGCCTTTTCAGCAGAGGTGCTCCCCCAGCCAGTCAATTCCTTTCTTGTATTGCTGCAAGGGATTATTCCTACCTACCAGGTGCCAGATTTTGTGTTTGTCCTTGCTGAATTTCATAAAGTTCATCTGCCCAATCCCTCAGCCTGTCTAGGACCCTCTAGACAGCAGCTCTGTTGTCTACAGTACGATTGGTCCCCCTCGGCTTGGTGTCATCCACAAACTTGACTTGCCATCTTTGGGTTATTGACAATGTTAAAGGGGAAATGTCCCAATACAGTATTTCATTTGCTCCCAGCCACCAAGTAGAGTATCACCCATTAACTACTAGTGTCTTAGCTCAATTATCTATTTTTTTTACCCTTCTGGTTGTTGTATGGTACCTAAAAGTGTTTGGGGGTGGGGGAAGTGAGAAAAGGCAGAGATAGCTCCCATACTTGCTTTTGGGTGACTCAACTAAGGCCTTGGGAAATATTCACCATCACTATATAATCTTGTAGCTATAGAGACCTGTAGTCAGAAAGGACTGTTGGATCCTCTTTAACGTGGCCCAGAGGAAGACATTTAAATCTCTAACACCATCTACCAGCAATAATATCAGCTGCAAGACAACAAAACCATAAACAATGTGGGTGCAAGAAGTTGTGCGCTGAATGTATCACTCAGTTCTGCCCTTTAACATGCATCATTGGAGACACTATGTCTTCACTGAACACGAATACCACCTCGCCTTTTTCAGAAAGTCATATTTGACTTATGATAAGCTATGATAAAAGAGCACCCTCCAGCCATTTTGTTGTAAGCTTGCTGTAAAAAAGCCACATTTAGCATGACACCACCTGTGTGTCTCCGTCGATATAAGGCTATCCACAAGACTCCGTCTCATGTGGGTTCCACCTCTCTCCCTCATATACCTTGTCATATAATTTTACTACTTTCATCTCAACTACCGTGCCTCTTGATTTCTAAGATCAGATGATGGGCATTTCTGTAAAGTTCTGATCAAGAGAAGCAGTCTTTTCATTTCAGTATAAGCAGACAGCTCCAAAAGCATTTCTTTTAAAAAACAATTTTCTATAGATCTCACACAGTGATAAATCAGACATGCTAGAGAGCTGCGTGCTTATAATGGTAGTTTAAGTATCTTGAGCCAAATCTTTATGATGTTCCTGAATGAAACTATGCTGGCTGACCAGCCAGCCTCCCTCGTTGTCCCAGTGTAATATATTTTTTAAATTGCTCACATCTATTAGCAGCTAATGCTAATCTTTGAACTGATATTTTCTAGTTAGGATCAATTCCCTATTAATCTGACACATTACAGCCCTGACTGCATGGAAAAATCAATCGCCTTTAATTGTTAAGCTGAGATCTATCTGACACAAAAAGAGAAATTATATCCTTCATCCTTGAAACAGCTAGAGCTAAGTGAAAACAGTCATGTGAGTCATAGCCATACAGTTCATTTTCTTCCAACCACCATTTTCTGCCATGTCAGAGCACCGTCTTTGCCTGATTCCATACTGTTGCTTTTTTTAGTGTGCCCTTTAAGTATTCCGCACAACCCATTGATGCAGTGCACTCCACACATCCTTCATCTGGGACAGAGTCACCACTGACCTCCTGTACCCACAAGCCCAACTGCCTCCTGTCTTGCTGTATTTGTGACAGGTGTGTGGTCAGCCTGAGAAAACAGTCTAAGGTTCTTCATCTCTGAATATCCTATTGCTGCCTTGTTCTGTGATCACTGCAGAGTATGCCTGCATGGTTCTGAGTGCCACGTACTGTACACTTCAAACCAAACAAAATAAGGGTTTGCTAACTCAGTACCTTAACTGAATTAACTTACTGCAGTATCAATAAGGAGCAGGACCTTTCGCATCTGTAAAGTAAAAGAGTTTGAACCATACTTAAGAGGTGAAAAAAGCAAGAGGAATCAGATTACAATTTTGTTCCTGGGTCAAATTTATGCTTGTCATTTCCCTAGCTTGTGCAGAATTCACTGTGGTCCGTGAAAGTCTGAGGCAAATAAACAAAATTTCTATTTCACAGTGGCACCATAAAAACATGGAGTCAGGCAAAGAGAAAGCAAGATGCAAGCAGCAGAATTAGAAGTACACAGCACAGCATGAAGGGTATCTTGTGTAATTTGCAGTAAAGCACCTTCCTGGGAACCTTACTCTTACTTGAAAGATCTGGGAACAGAACCAGATGTAGTAGATATTCTTCTTTCTCAATTTTTTTGCAAGTTGCTGGCTTAGAGAAAGTTGAAAAGCAGTTGGATAGCTAAAGTATAGTCTAAGTGTTTTTTATGCAATTGACTATTTTAATTTAAGAGTGTTAATATTTCCAAAGGTCCAATGGTAGCTGCGCAGGTGGTAGAAAATTAAGTGATTGGCAATTAAGTCATCCAGAAGACTACAGAAAGTTTTAAAATCTCAATTGGAACATAAAAAGATGGCACTACCATGGTCTAAGCTACCTACTCATAGAAGAGATTTTGAACATCGATCAGTGTCAGAAAAGAAAAAGATACAACAAGATCTACTATTTGCAAATTGATGTCACACCAGAGCAGAAGTGAATTGATAATTGTGAGCTGTGATGGTAGTTATCCACTGGATTCATTTACTTAGGGAACTCAGACAAAACTGAGCAGAGATAAGGAAAAAAAATAATAGAGTTTAAATCCTCCTCCAAGCACTCTCCATGTATCGGAAGCCTGACAGCTGCAATTAGACTGAAGGTTAGTAACAGGTTTGATACTCCCTAGCGACTGATTTATACCAGGCAGATGACAGTACAGTTTCTAAGGTTTATCACTTTAAATCTCCATTTTCACAAACACACCTAAATATAGAAATTAGAGGAGCTAAAAATACTACAGAAACAAGGGTTATGAATGAAAGCAAAAGGGCTGCCAACAATTTAGTAAGCTCTACAGTAGTAGCTTCAGTCATAACATTGCCCTGGGTAACCGACCTGTCTTGCTTGCTGAAGCAACAGCTCACTGAGGAGTAAAACATAACGTTTCCATACAGTTTATCTTCTAAATGCTGAAGCTAACACTGAAGAATGTTAAAAGCAGAGAAATTTTTTAAATTTTTTTTTTTTTTTTTTTTACACCTAGGTAAAACAATCCAAAGTTACCTTACAAAAACAGAATAAAGAATATAACATCGCCAAGAGCCAAGGTTTCACCTAAACAAACAGGTTAAACTGGCAAACATCTAGGATAAACCCACTGGATGGATACATCAGCATTGCCAGAGAAATAAGTCCCTAGATCAGATAGTTTGGATTACAGAAATGCTATTTTCATGCATGTGTTAGTATTTTCAAGATGTGTTTATATGCTTCAATGATGCAGAATTTAATGGTAAATCAATAAAGTTTGGTAATTGTTTTTTATTTTTTAATCTTATGTAGCTTTTAAATTATGTGCCAGAACTGCCTGCAAAATGCTGTGGTCATGGAGGCCAGTTGTTGCCTTATACGCAAAATGAGACAAAAATTTCACAGAGGTTTTTTGCTCCATATGCTTTATGAAAGAGCATGTCATAGCATAAGAATGTGATTTGCAAGTTCTAAGTAATAACTGCCTTTCTATTAATGACTTACCCAGTCCCTAGTATAATAGGTGCTTACCCAGGATGGTGTTTTTAGGTGCTACAGTAAGGGAAAGGAAAAATGAAAATAATGAACCCTTGTAATTTACACTCCAGTCAGCTAATGATGCCTCATACCCATGACAAACCAGGCTGTGGAATGACATGATTCAATATAGGCCTGCAACCTCAGAATTAGATGCTGTGGCATCTTTTCTAAGCTCTGCCACTGACTCGCTCCGTGTGCCTCTCAGCTGTCTTTTGGGTAGCTGTAAAGTGAAAGTACTGTCACTTATTTAATTTTGAGCTCTACAGAGGAGCAACAGATCAGAAAGGTGCTGTTAGAATTATTTTTCCACTTCAGTAGTTGTGAATCATAAATGACAAAACATGAAATATGAAATGGAGAAGCACAGATTGAGTGGATTTAATAACACTTTTGTAAAAGGTGAGCTTACTCCCCTCCCTGCCTTTTTTTT
>VYXH01012572.1:23643-52127 GCA_013397275.1 Burhinus bistriatus | reverse complement strand
GTCTTTCTCCCCCCCCTTCTTTTTTTTTTTTTTTTTTTTTTTTTTTTTTTAAGGTCTGCAATTTAGGAAAATCCTGAAATTGGAACTGTGCATAAGGAAGTGCGGAAGTCCTGAAGGCCCCCCCGCTACCTCTGTACTAGCTACCACAGAGAGACTTGAGTCAAGCTTCAATATATGGTCATTTGTTTTCTGTAAAACACTTTTTTAATATTAAATGGACATTCTTTGGCTGGCAAGTAGGGTACAGGAGATCTGTGAAATGAGTGCAAAAGAAATGTCATTTAAAAATAAACACATACTAGGTGATATCTCAATTTAAAACTGAGCAGTAGTTATACCAAGGAATCCGATTTTTGTGTAAGTAATAAGTCAATTAAAGACAATGTAATTCCCCAGGGAAAATGGCTTATCATTTCATCCAAAAGGTTTCTTCAGGCCATATAAGAAGAGCACAGCTGCACCTTGGCTGTGCATTCCTCCCATGGCACCACCTCTCTGCTTCCATAAAGGAAACTAAAGCCTAGTTATGGCATGCAAGACAACATGCAGGGCCAAACTCTGAGCTACAGCAAATCAGAATATATCCACTCATTTAATGATGCTATCTTAATTAGGCAGGCTAATGTTTTGGACTTTGAGATTCATTTAATTGCTTTGGGAGCCAGAAAAGATTTGGCCTGCATAATAAACATGTCACTTTCCTCTGAGGAGCCTGCCAAAAGTAGAAAGTTGATGGCTGTTCTTTATTTTCTGTGCACTCCTTACATTTGCTACTACAAAGATTAGATTCCCTCTTAGCACGTTTTCCTGAAGCACTGTGCTTTCATGTGTCCCAGAAGTGTTAATGAAGCAGTAGGGACTGCATTTGGAACAATTTACAGCTTTTTCCTCATGTTTATCCATATAAGAAGCAGCACTAGTAGTAATATAAAGGCTTACTTCCTATTTATTTATTCACTTTTATAAGTTCTTATTTACATTATAGTTATTTACATTATTATTTATTTTTATTTATTTACATTATTATTTTATTTCTATTACTCAGATAGTTCTAGAAGGCTGCCAACATTGTCTTTTATGCAGGTCCAGCTTCCACTTATTCCTCAAACTACTGACAGAGAAAAATCTTGGGAGTTATTAAAATTTTAGATAACTTGCATACATGTTATTATTAATATTGTTTACAGGAACCTGCATCATTTCCCAGCAATTTTATACAGAAGACAGTTGTCTGGAGCAGAAGTTCCCCCTTGTAAGTCAACTGATAGTTACATTCAACAAGCATGATGGGTGGCCTGATAAGCAGATGGATAGATGGATTTTGGTATATCACTTGTAAAACTATCACTGAATTTTTCAAAACAAATTGAATGAAGTTGGAATTCCAACCCCATTAAAAAAAAAAAAAAAAAAGAGTGAAAAGTTAGCTTTCAAAGAGATTTAAGCACAGGTAGGTGGCCAAGTTCACAACACAGACACAACTCATCTTAAAAGCCTAATAAATGTTGCCACTCTATAGCTAATGAATTGCTCCAAAACCAGCAGCTCTGGCTGAAGTCCCAGAAACCCTGTGGCAAAGTGAACCTTCAGAGGTCACAAATCAAGATTATGAACTAGTCAAGGGTGGGAGGGGGCAATGCCCACTTTGTCAAGGGGACCCAATCCTACCAGCTTTCTTCTGAGGATACCTCAGGCCTGACACCAGTTACATCTCACTGCAGAACTGTTGTGAGTAGGCAGCTGGGTATCACAGCATCCACACAAAAAACAACTGCACCAAGAGGGGGGAGAGAGAAGTCTGACTGCTAGAAAATGGGGGTCTTCCACAGCTCGCTAGTAAAAGCCTAATCACTACACAAGCCAAGGGAGAAGTATCATTGCTAAGCACACAAAACCGATCATTTAGCACCTCTGCACCTCACCTTGCACTGTCAGACAGCTCTAGTAACGTCTTGCCTCCAAGTCACCCTTTCTCCACAGCTTACTTCCTAAGGGCACTGGGAAGAAAAGACCTGCCAGTTCCAGGTCTGAAAAACCCAGGAGCTATCAGGCTGCTTTCCAAAGTCTGTGCCTGAGTTTCCAGATCCCATGCCCTCTGTAAAAATACCCATTTCTTCCTGCCACTAAAAGGCAAAGACAAATTCCTCAGGCAGAAGCACAATAGAATCAGGATTCAGAGGCGGGAGGAAAAGCAGTGTTCTCTGAGATGCTAACAAGCTGTCCTCTTGCATCACCACTTGACCTGAAGCATCAGCTAGAAAAGCCATGGAGTAGCCTGCTGAATATCAAGATGAAAAAGTTGTTAAAGGGTGACTACAACTTAAGGAAAGAACATCTGTACCTTGGGGAGAGAGAAGTCACAAAAGTCTCAATACTGCAAATGTTTAGTCATACATTTAAGTGTATGTTCCTAAGAGGTGCTTTTGACTCAGTTCTGGTGAGCAGAGGGATAGACAAACTCCTACACTCACCCATCTGAAAAAAAAACTAACCCCTGACTTATTGCCCTGCAACTGAACAGTGCAAGGAGAGTCAGCAAAGTGACCTTGCACCCCTCACTTGCCTGTATGGCACACAAATGCGTACCTCACAACTGAGTTTGGAATATTAGATGTCAAAGAGAAGTGGGTACAAGAATCAATGTATTCTTTAGTGCAGGCAACTGTTCACCTCTCCTCCTTCACCATGAAAAACAGAGAAGTCCTCTCCTCTTTGGTCATTAATTCATTGGCGAAGTCTCAGAATCATCGTCATATGTCTGATTTTATTACTCCAAATAAGTGCCTCCTACGTGCCTTTCCACACGGGCTCTAGCCTATGGATGTACAATTCCCAATGAAATTAATTAAAAATTAGTTTTGATAAAGTACAGTGACTGCATAAATAGATTGAATGGAACTTTCTCACTTGTCTTTCAGAGGAAGAGACACTGCTGCTGTTTTCTAAACAACCCATTTTCAGAGCTCACTAACCTATAAACCTTTGTGAATATGAGAACTACTAAGCACTGCCTTGCCTTTAAGATACTTAGTCCAAATGTGGCTGCTATAAGGGGACACTTGTGGTCCTTCACCCGTTGACACCAGCAGAGTGTCTAAACAATATAACAGAAAACTCAATAGCCATCTGGTCCTTTACTGCAGACAATAATACAAGTCTGATCCCTCTGCTAATGAAGACCTGTCATGGTGATGAGTCTGAGAATGAAGAGGCCAAAATATCTGCAACTTATTTCAGCTAAGGTGGCAAGATCTGAATTTATTTTGGTAAATGGCTACTTGAAAAACACTGCAGATAATGCAGAGATGTTCAAATGGTGGAAACTCTTCTGGACACAACTGCGGCATCATCAGCTCACAATGTTCCTTGCTTAGCAGGCCACACAGAGCACTGGCACAGTGGGTACTGCTGCCTAAGTCAAGGACACAATCACTGGGAGAGTGCCTGGGGATGCAGTGATTTTTCACACACATGCTTCATTCTTGGCTCCTTAGTAAATTTGAAGCCTGAGGCCCAGGGCCTTTTGCAGCTTCAGTATGTGCACCCTTACTAGCTATTCTCATCAATGTTCATACTATGACAGCAGAACCTGAAGGCATCTTCTCCAAGCAGAATCTCTACAAGAAGGCAAACAGCATAAAAATTGCTTCTTATTTGCTCTACCTGGAAGGAGCCCTCTCTGTTTTTCTCTGTGGAGGGAATACAAAGATTTCATGATAGAAGAGATGAGGATGAAGAAAAAGGTTTGAAGATAAGCAATGGACAGCTGTTTTAATATATGAAGTCTGAATCAGTGCTACACCTTGCACAGCTCTTCGTTATGTTTGGTATTGCACCATACCATAGTGCACTGACTCCCTCCCAGCCTGAACAATTACTCTGGTGGAGAACCAAGACTACTTTGAGCACTGGGATTTAGCAAGCAAATACTTCTGCTCTCTCCAAATCACTTGATCACTAATTATTAACTTTGGAATCACTGCTATGAATGAACAGAAACATTTGAAATAGCCATAAAGTAAAGCTTGAAACCGAAACCAAAACCAAACACACAGCTTCCATTTCAACTTGCATTTCATCTTAGCAGCTACATTGCTGTTGGAAGACACATCAGAGAACCCCAGTAGTATCAGAATTAGTTTTACTAGATTATATAACCTGTTGTTTAGCTGACTGAACAAACCTGTTGAGGCATTTATACAGGAAGGAGAAAAAAACCTTTTCTTCTCAACATCCATCAATCTTCGGGACACTTTATATTTGCCTTCACTTTTTCATTTGATGTGGTTAGCAACTTACCTCCCATCCCAAACCAATTTGTGTAGTTAACCTTGGTTAACGTGAAGAATGAACAAACCATTAGGCCTTCAGCATGTTTTGCCTGAAAAGAGACACATATCTTTACCTGTGTCTCCCCTTCTGTTTTTTTGCCTACAGTGTCTACCTTGTACCCACATTATGCTACTGTTCCAGTGATACACTGGGTAGCAGTTCATTACAGAGTCAGGAAAAGACCATGAAGACTCCACAGCTGAACATGGTTTCCCTGCCTGCTGCAAAAATGGAAACACAGGCTGCCTTTCCCCCCCCAGCAGTCCCATCAGGAGGTGATCTGTGTGAGCACATAGGTCCAGAAGAAGGAGCCGAAATTGTGGGCAGAAGCCCACTTCCTTTTCATTACACTTTAAGAAGTGCATCCAGAGGAAGTTATACCACTTGATGACATTGGCAGTTGAAAGTTTTCTTTTTGGGTCATGTTATATTTAACACAACTATGATTAACAGGATCAGTAAATTGGTAGGCCATTTTTCACATACTTAGGGGTGGTTTTGTAGGCCTTGAGGATGCTAACTGAAACCTACTGGCTAAATTCCTACCTGAAATAGTGTTTCCTTTTTTTTCTTTCCCCTCATCTGTGCCTTATTGCAAATTGAATATCAGCCTAATGGTTTGTCAGGTCACACTGTCCTGCCATAACAGGCATTAAATTTTGATTTGCATTCCACATTGACAGCATCATGACAGAGAGCCTACCATCTTGTCTTTCTAAAAACATCTGCAAAAATTACAACTCATTTTGTTGCTATTTTTATTATTGTCTGGTTACAGCTAAGTTTTTCCTCCTCTTCCAGAAACAGTGAGGGGGGAGAGGGCATTTTGCTAATGCCTCTTTACTCTCAGGTTTTGCTAAGTTCAGCAGCCTTGCTGCAAGGCCTGATTTAGCTCTCAGTAAAATCAATGGGGATGCTCCCATTTCTATTGATTATTACACAGACAGGTTAGAGTCACATTTGAAGGTGGTGAAGATGTGTATTCTACTTCCCCCTCCTCAAGAAACACCAGCTAGAAGAACATTAAACTTGTTTGAACCACACTGGATTTCAACTAAGTGGTATTAAGAGTTACCAGCTCAAACTTCTCTAAACAGCCACAGAGTTACTCTACTTTTCACTTTCCTGATGTGATACATGAAGTGGAATTTCATAGCCCTAGAGAACTGCAGAAGACAGGTTTTAAGTTCACATGTCAAAAAACTTCCATAGAGTTCCCAGTAAAGTTAATACAATTATCTTGCAATGGATACTGGTGTGAAATCAGTATAGGAGAAATTCAGAAATAAACAGGATGCATAAACATTATAACTAATTGACTTGTCCCTATCAAATATGTTCAATGTTTTTAAAGCTTTAAAAATAAAGCCCCTTTATCTTATCAATCCCTGTAACTTACTATAAAGTATTCTTCCAATTTGTTAACTCTAAGTCTACCTGCACTCAAAATGCTCAGAGCTTGCAATCCCACAAAATAAGATGATTTTAGGATTCGTTCCCCTTGACTGAGCTGTAAAACACCTGTTGATATTAGGCATTGCACAAAGCAAGAAGAAAGAACAGGATGTAATCTGTGGTAGGTTCTTGTTTTACAAGCTTAACAGCTACTTTAGACATCAGGTTCTTTTCACTGCTGCTTCATATAATTTTCCTGCTGGGCTTTTTCTTTTACTTGCCACATGTGGTATGACATTTCACTTAGGGAAAGTTTTTCAGCACCTTTTCTAACTTCTAGTTCCAAAGCAATGGCAACTCCTTGCTTTCTAGCCTTTCTGTGCTAGCAGCAGCAAAATACTGCTGAGTTTTCTCATCTCCTTCTCTCCTCTCTTCCTGTTACCATTCAAGTGGGTTACAGTTGAATTACCATACTCTACTGAACATCAAGGCAAGCACTGAGTCATTGGTTTTAATTGCCACTGGTTACAAAAAATCTTATTCAGAAATTAATTTAATTCAGGCAGGAGAATCCCATCTGAATGTTGTGTATTTCTTTTAAGTTTTTCTTGTCACTTTCTTCTGCCTGGTTTGCCCCTTCTTGACCCCCTTAGGAAAAATAAAAGTGGTCCCTGTGGTAATGGAGCAGATCCCTGCACTGCTAATCAAACAGAACAATCACCTACGCTATCTATAATGCAATATTAAAAGGGCCAATCAGATCATTACTATCTAAGAGGGTAACCTTTCAGTTTGATGGCATCCTCCAGATAAGCAGGTCATAAGATTAAATGAATCATTCATGTTAACAAAACAAGTCAACTGAGGAGGGAAACAAATGATTTTCCTAAATGAATGACCTGAGCATCATAGAAGCCAAACTGATTCATTCCCATACAAAGAAATGAATTTAGAACAAATAAAAACAATCAGGGTCACTCTAAAAAGAAGCAGATAAATGAACAAGCAAGTCAATTTAAGCAGGAAAGAACCCAAGGCACTATTATTCTAAGCGACAGTGCTGCAATCTCATAGGGAAGCTAACATCCTGATCAGAGAAGAAGCAGCAAGGGAGATCATGAAGGAAATTCATTATATGGTTGTGATAGTATCTCCTGAAGGCTCCCCTAAATCAAAGTGTAATGTACTATTACACAGTTAAGGCATCCTCCCAGCCTCAGGTCTCTTCTTGCTTGTGCTTCCCATCCTTAAAATCTAAGCAGCTCTTATAAAACGAAAAAAGTCATGGAGTTATGCATCTGTTAAAAAGCATGTGTGTTTACCACTGTCATGATAAGATTTGACTCCAAGCAGGCCAAACAAAGGAATGTATTTAGCTACTGGGCATAGTGGTTATATAAATCAGAAAAAAATTGGGAAGAGTGAGATGGAAAATGTCAGTCTCCCACACTACAGGTGATGTCCAAACCACCAGACATAGGGATGAGGGAAGCAAGCCTTTACAAGGAGCTAGCCCGAGACTCAGGATTGCAGGAAATATATGAATTACATTCACTCTGTCATTAATAATACCACCACAGGGCTGATTCACAGCATCAGCTGGACACCACAGGGCTGGACTCTGCCAAAGTTTCATGTTGCCCTGATGGATTATTGACAAGATGGAGATTGATGGAGAGCACAAGAGCTTAGACAATTCTGCTGGTTTAAAAGTAGGAGGAGTGAAGCCTGTAAATTATCAGACATTAACATCTGAGTCCAGGAGTTTAAAAGAATGACCACTTTTTTAACTCCAAATTCAATGCCTCATTTCTGTCATTAGTATTTTTCCAACCATAAAGCTAACTTCTTCACTGTACAACCTCTTGGATCTTTTCTATACCTCTTCTTAAAAAAACCTCCCCTACATAAGTTTCTTCACAGTCACAGAACCCTAACTATTTTATACTTTAAAAGAGACCTTAAATAGATCTTCAAAAGGTATCCTTTCATCTTTTCAATTCATGGAACAATTTCTACTTAAAGCAGTTCAGTCTTCATATGTTCATATCTCTTGATCATCATCTCTACTCTGTGCCTGATATTCTACAGCGGGTTACCACCATCTGCTGCCATATTTGCAACTACCTAATGTGGGCATGTGCCTTCAGCCTCCTTCATGAACACTTCATGAGGTAAAAAACCTCATTTACGTTTGGATTATTAATTGACATTTTTATCTGTCTTGCATTGCAAAATGTCATTTTTTGCTGACTGTCTCTCTGACATCTTGAACAGCTAGCTTCAGCTCTTCTTCACCTTCTATATACAAGCTCTTATTCATAAACGTCCAAACAGTAACATGACAGTTGATAGAATTGCTCTCTTCACTAGGGATGACGTGTGTGTCAGCACTGTAGGACTCAGACACTTAAAGGCCAAAGGGAACTTTAAGTAACCTGAATGATTGACCACACAGCAAAATAATTGTCCAGAAGAAAAGAATGCAAGAACAGCCACTTTAGATTTGTTCAAAGCCTGAGCCTAATATACCGTCTCCAACACTGGCCAAATTTGAACACCTAGGGAGAAATACAAGAACCAGGCAAATACACAAGATCATTCCCAGCAGTTTCTGCATTAGTCTACCACTGTGACTTTGACTAGCTTCAAAACCTTGCAATGTTGAGGGAAGGGCTATCTTCCCCTAATGCGCGGTGTCATGACATCACTTATGATTCTGGTTTTGTGACCTTGAATTTGAGAACATCTTTTGTAGGTGCTCTCACAGAACAAGTACTTAATAACATTGCCATTTGCTGCTTTTTCTCTCAATCCTATCCTCGGCCATAAGAATGACTGAGTTAACAGAGAATTTGTCTCCAGTGAGTATAACAGCCCTGGAGGTTTATGAAAAACATAGTGTTTAAATGAGGAAAGAAAATTAACTTAAGTCAGACAAGCACATTAAATATAATTAAAGAAATACTGTCCTTGCAGTAGACATCTCGTTTTGATTCAGCTTCAAAGACTATTACTCCCCACATAATTAAAATGTGCAATCTGGTAACCATGAAAAGACTTGTTTTTCATAGAGGTGGCAATTCTTCAAAGATCATTCCTATTCTATTGTATGGCCATATACAAGAGGACACACAGATAACATACAGAATGCAGAGGAATGAGCAAAGGTCTGAGCTTCCATAGATCCTACATTAGTTTGGGCTACTGGTTTTGCAAAAAAGAAATATTTCAATTTGCTCATTTGATCACTCATTCACAGACCAGTGGAGACTATCAAAGAGTGAAAACATGAATCTTTCTGTCCTGTGCAGTGGAGAATAAAATTATTCATGTTGCTTTCTAACATTTGCCAATGTATCAAACAAATATACCCAAGAAAATTTTGGGTAGAAGCCAGGATTCAAGCCAGGCACCCGCTGAGTAAATGCAAGTAGATACATGCATCATGAATACAGCTGACTGGAAAAGGACAAATGTTTGTCAGTGGAGGTGGAAGGGCGTGAGAAGAGGGAGGAGACTAACTCCCTTTGGTCAGTTTTGGCATTTAAAACTATCTTTTCTTCAGGAAAATATAAACTATGGCTTAATTCCGCAGATGACAACATTCAGCCCTAGCAGAGCTTTTAGGTATGTATTTTCAAGAGGTAATTATCAGGTGCCCAAGTTTCTTATGCAAATTATATCCAGACTGCATCTAAGAATGGGACAGCTGCTTTATACTCTCTAGTGATTAGATCTCTTGCCCAAGAATTACCTCCTTTGCTTGAGGCAAGTCAAAACTTCCTTTCACCTCAGAAGAAAGCAGACAAAACCGGGCAGAGACACTTATCCCTACTTTAAAATCAGGTAACATTGTGCTGTTTTCTTTTATGAAGAGGTTTTGGCAGTCTTTGAATAAAATATGAAACAATGCTAGCAACATTGAAATAAAACAAGTGAACACCTTTCCTCCCCCACTATGTATAGTATACCAGATACCAAATTTTTTTTTAAAAAAGCTCAGACTGTTTTTTTATAATGTTCCCTCTGCACAAGGGCTGTGGAGAATGTGAAATAATACATTTCCCCCTACTAAACAACAGCCTTTTAGCTCAAATGGCAGTAATAAATGCTTTTCAGCTTTTGATGTCTCCAATTCAATCCCAAGTCTGAGAACCTATTGGAGACCATCGTGCTACAAATCACTTTTTTTTTTTCTTTTTTTTTTTCCCTTTTTTTTTTTTAAGAGTTTTGGAATTGTCTGTCATCAATCTATATAGGTTTAAATATAGTTGTTGGCAGTTCTTTTGGCCATTAAAGTGTTTGCTTTGGAGAATACTTTTCTCTTTCCCCCTAGGCTTATTGAAAGATTATCATCCAAAAGTGAAACATCACTGGCTGTTGTATTATCAAATAAGCTGAGGGAGAACACTGCAAGAGACTACTCAGTTAATAATCCCTTTAGTAATGGAGATGTAAAAAAAATTCCTTACTACTTCTGAATGCCCCTTAAGAACAAGAGAGCAAGTGCAACACTGTATCATAAAGGAAACAACAAACTGAACTAGAGATACTGCTGCAGATACATCACCTCACTTAGGGCTCTTAGGAATGCTCTATTCCAGTAGTGTGGATAAAAAGCAATCGTGTAGAAATACTTGAGCTGATTAGAGAGAAAGCTTTGGGGATAATGGCACCTAGCAATCAACCAAATTCCTGATAGTTCCTTGGAATTTTGTGGGCTTCATAAATAGTGAGTGAATGGGAGAAGCAAGCTCTCAGCATCTGTGTGAGACGAGATTTCCTTTGTGTCAACCTAAGCACACAAAGCTCTGTGCATCAACCTGCAAGAGGCACCTGGGAGAGACAGAAGTTCCCAATTGGCAAGCTGTGTCTTGCCTCTCTGGCAAGCAACATCTCTTGATGATACTCTACTGGCATCTGCACTTCCTGTATGGAAAAGAAAATATCTGAAATCATTGTCATGCTGGCCCCTATCTAATCTATTCTGATGGTGGTGCAGTACTGTTCCCTGTAGTGTTTTCCTCTACTATGATTTCTCATGCTCTCATGACAGGCATTCCCTCCTTTTTATGGGAAACAGTTCCATAACCTGAGAGATCCTACTGTCGCTACTATTTCCATTATTCTTTCCATCCTGGATTTCATCCCAAACCATTTGACACTTCCACAGATTGCAAGGACAAATGAAAGGTTGGAGTAAGTTGGAACTGGAAGGAGCAGAGGAAATGGCATAGAGGAAGCAACCCCAAATGAAAAGAAGCAGCAGCAGTTGCTAACGGGCAGTACTATTCTGGAAAGATGTAGGCATTAGTAATGATTAGCCTGCAGCCATGAGCTTCTGACTGATAATGGCTTTGCACTGTGAAAACCCAAAAGAAGGGTAAATTTCCAGGCCTCTGTCTCTCATTTTCCCCTTAATGTCTGTCACAACCTGCATGTACTCCCAGTATGTTCCCAGCAGCTATGGACATTTCTGTCCCATTTTTCAACACTACGTCCTTGCTGTTCAGCTGTCCATTCCCCAAGCATTATAGCTACGGATCCTTTAAGAAAACACAGAATCTACAGTAGGGATACAAACACAGAGAACGTCCTTGGGAAGAACCACAGCAGATGCCTCCTTTGTTCCCAGAAAAGCTGCAAAACAGATCTCCCACCTAAACCAATACATACTGCAATAATCTCTGCCTGGCTGATCCTGAGCTTCATCAGTGATTCACCCTATAAGAACCTCCAAATTCCAGAAGTAAAGGAGTTTTAGTTCAAACGATTTCATAAATAAGCAACAGTGCCTTCACCACCCTGAGGTCTTTTTGTTCTAACATGCAACTCTCTCCCTTTTCAGTGATCTAAGAAAACAATGAAGGAGGTAGAAGGGAAGGAACAGGTCAGGAGGACTGCCTGAAAACAGACCCGTGGAAAAAAAGAGAAAAGAAATAACAGGGAGACAGAAGACACAAGAAACAGAAGCAGGAATATTGATCCTGGACCATCAAAAGGCCCTGCATCAGGCTTCAGAGGAAGGGAGATTGAGAACAAATGAGAGGTCAGGTAGAGAGAACAGCTCTAGGAGTCCTGGCAAGAAACTATGAGATCAAAGAAAATGTATACTTCACCCCTTCCTAGAGATGACAAACTTCTATTGTTACCAGGTAACTCCAGGAGTAGAAGTAAATGTAGAGATTCCTAGCAAATGGTTGTGTGGGTATTTCTGATAAAACACAGAGAAACTTATTATTTGGTTCAGGGTGAGGGTATAATCTAGAAATGTATGTTTACAGGGTCATGGTATATGCCATGAATTCTGTGACATCAAGATCCCCAACAGTAGGAAAGCTGAAGATTAAATTTCTTCATAGACATTAGATATATGAACACACAGGACAAATGTTGCAGAAATTATGAGTGTCTTGATCTGAAACCAACAAAAGGCTCTAACAAATGAGATAAACACATGGAAATTCAGATTTCTCACCACTACCAAGTATCGATCAGTTGTTCTTTCAATACTTAAAGATTTTGAAGTGCACAAACACACTAGTGGTATCCCTGCCATCTAAACGGACATGAAAGTAACTTCCTAGATATGGTTAGTCTTGTGTTTAAATTTGATCTGCTGTACAGTGCCTTTGCCTTTTAACTCATCACTAGCTCTCTAATCAATAATTTAAACATTGTATCGTGGAAGAAAACCCATAGTATAGTTACATTTGCTCATGCTGTTTATTGGCAAACATGTTGTACAAGTCTTACAAAAGTCTGCATGAGGGCTTTATGTAAAACACTTAACGGAAAATGGCTGTAATTGTAGCTTTCCATTAACGAGCACAGACATAGCAAACAGACATCATGCTGTGCAAACAGCAAGAGTCTTTATTTGTCTTCTTTATATTTGATATTGCCATATAAGCAATTCATGCAGACGTGATCTCAATTTATAGTAAGTGGGAGTATTCACCCTAAATCCAACAAGTGACTTTCACACAGCTGGTTTCTGAGGACCTTGTTTGGAGGCATGCCACATCTAAAGAGTATTGTATGGGGACTGTCTTAAACAGCTTTTCTTGGTTACTTCCCCATTCAGATGCCCAGTTAAAGGAATTAAAACACTATCAGAACTTCTGGCAAGCTTTGGTCCTTGTCAAGAGAAGGCTTGGAAAGGAATTGTGGCACTTTCTCCTACTCTTTGTACTAAGCATACCATTGGCATGTTTTAGCTTTTGAATGTGTTTCCACCAAAGACTTTTCCAGACTGACATGAAAATTTGTCAGTTCTCCTGCATCATCAACAGACAAATTAGGTCAAAATAGACAAATAGGTCAAAAGTACTTTCACTTCACATCAACGCAAAGGCATCTTAGGTTATTCATGTTTTTTAAATTGCAAAGACAAATTTTTATATGATGATGTGCCAACTATTCATGATATGCCTGTTCCATGCAGCTCAGTTAGCATCCTCCAGTCAGTACTATTGATCAGCTGCCAAAACTATTTACTGTTTTCTTCTTAAGCTCATCACTACATCATTACAAACAGCCTTTAATTCTCTCATGAGACAAAGCCCACTGATACTGTACCAGAAGCTGATAGCAGTGAGCTGTATTTCTTTTCACTGTTTTTTTACCTTGACAGCTCACTTTTACCAGAAGTGAGACAGATCTTTACCAATACAACTGTGACAGAACTTTGCCTCTGTCTTAGTCTTCAAAATGATTGGCCAATGAGCAATTATGTGTGTGTGTGTTTGTGTAGTTGCGTGTATTTCAAAGACATATTCCAAGCAAGTGAAAAATGAACTATGTTATATTAAAACAAGCCAGCTAATTATAGTTTGTACTGTGCTCAGAAAAATCCATGTTAGTCAGAGAGGACCTAGTTAATGAATCACAGTACCTCCACCTCATACAGGTTTAAGAAACCCTCAATGTTTCGTTATTATATGTGATGTGCTGTTACTAGAAAAGCATCACAGTAGGCCAGGGAAAGCCCTGCAGGCTGGGACTTTCCAGAAACAAGTAGGCTACATAGGGGATGAACCATTTGCTTGCTCAACTGATATCCAGACCAAGAACAGTATTCAAAGGAGTTTTAGATTATAGCTGAAGAGAGATGGAAAGCAGATGAAACACAAGAGGACATACTGAAACATCTCTTGATCAAACAGAGTTTGAACCTCTGGGAAAATCAAAACTGAAAAGATTCAGCGTGCTGCCTATCCTCTGACTCTGTCCAAGTTAATTGCAAACTCCTGCTGATTTCAATAGGATTGGGTTTTCTGATGGCATCAGTAGAGCAAACCATAGCAGATAATAGCCTGGCTTATAGATACAAATGACTAAAACTTTAGATTAATATCTGTTCTCAAATAGTTTAAGCTGAATTTGTAGTCCCATAGACACTGTTAGTTCTAGGAACCCTTCACATCCATTACAGGTTGTATCATAACATTGCAGATGCCTCTTTTGCCATTACATCAGATTAGCATTTGTACTGCTCATTCATAGAAAACAACATTACTTTACAGAAAACTTAAGCAGTACACACAAATATGTGATATGGCTATAGCACAACATTCTCTCTGAGCTAGTGCATAATTTCTGAGGTGAATGTTTCTCAACAAAGAGTATGAATGCAAGCAGCAGGAGAGTAACCTTATTAAAAAGAAGGAAAAACTATTTTTATTTGTATGTGCAGTAAATTACAGTTTTTTCCAAGTGAAAGATTAGGAAATTGATTGCTCTGGTATTTATGCTTAACAAGACAGAAAATTATTAGGTCATTTGAAGTCTCTAACAAAAATCAGCCAAAAACTCTTGCCCAGAGTAAATTCCAGTACCTCTCTGATAATGATTTGGCTGGCTCAAGTATCAATGATCCATCAAATACCATTCACCTATGTGAAATAATCACAAGATGGTACATAAGCTGGAGGTTCTGTGCAGGATATTTCCAAATTCTGACTTCTGGGGCTACAAGCTAAACTGATTTTTTCTTTACTGCACACAGGAAGTTTTCCTCTTGCGATGTCTGCCATTTCTGTTGCTACAGAAAAATAACTACAGTGTGATACAGTTGCCTACTGCTGTAGGCAGTACCTCAACCCATGAGGACTTCAGCAAGGATTCTCATAAAGTGATGTGTAATGCTAAGAGAATGAAGTTTGTACAGCCTTTCTCGCTACCCACCATGCCTCCCAAAAAGTTTTAACTTTTTTTAAAGCTGTCCTAGTCTGACTGTTGTGCAATTTCATATAAAGTCAATAACATCTTTCTGGTAATATATTGGGACAGCATAACAGTATTTCACACTCTTTCAAGATCTATGTTTGTATGCTGTATGGCTTCTTTCCTGCTTCTAAAAGAAACTAATTTCAACCCGTTCTAAAACTGATTTACCAAAGCTTAGCCCACGCATACATTTATCCAGATAGCCATGCGTTTCACTTCTGTTAGCTAAAAGAGTGTCCTTTTATAAGGTTGAACCTCCTGGTGCCACGGCCTCATTTATTCTATCAGTCAGCTTCATACTGCTCACCATTATCGTTTTACTCCACTCTGATGGTTTAAAGGAACATTAAAGCAAATGTAACTTGACCTTAATTGTACTGTTAGGCTTCTTTCTTTGCAATAAATGAGAACTGGGCCCATTTTATCCATTATTATCTTTTCTCTCCACACACACACAGAGCCTGAGTTTGACCCTTCAAACTTCCTACAAGGTTTGAATTTTTTGAACAATAAATGAAATTACATAGAATGTAAAAGGTAAAGACTGTCCAGAAAACATGATCCTGAAAAATTTGCTGAAAAAAAACCCTCCAGGAATAAACTAAAGATAACTTGATTTTCTTCAGGGCTGTGCATTATTGTGGGTTTTTTCTCCTATATTTTCACCGTCATGACTTAAAGTTCTTTAGGCAAATACTGTTTAAAAATACAACCAAACACTGAATAGTTGGTCTCACCTTAGTTTTGGATACTGGAATAAAATGGCAGGGATTGCAAGAAGATGTGGATGTCCACTGTTCCAAAGTGGACATTTACAGGTTATTTTTGGGTTATACTCTGCTCAGATACCATCCATGAAACAAGTAGTGCCATCTGTAAGGCCCACATGGAACTTCTGTCTACCATTTGAAGGACATATTATCTTGCACTGAGCAGCAGAGAGGCAGGTAAATCAAGAGATTTCTGATGCTAAATGACATGACAAACAAATACATTTGAGATGATAAAATAATTGATATAAATCTTTTCAGTGTTGAGTTTTCTTTACAAGTATATGCCATGACTACTTCACCACAAGACAAAGTCTTTGAATTTAATTTCACTGTTGCTAGGTCATAATACAGTGGAGCCTTCAGAATCACAGTGCAGCATTTTTAGGCCAAGTTCTTTTCATTTTGATTCAGTCTTGAAGTACAAGGAAATACGTTGCAAGTAGCAAACAAAGAATACTTTAACTCTTCAGGATACAAGGTTTTCGGTATGTATGAAACGATCTAAAATCCCGTACTGAACAGAAAATAATGACTAAAAAAGAGGCAGCATTGGTCTAGCTACTCGTCTCACATTTTCAGTCTTAAACAATTGGCTATAATGACTGGAAATTTTCCTTGGCTGATGTGATGCTCTGGTTGTCCTCTGGGCCATAAGAATTAATTTCTAATATTTTAACAATCATAACTTTAACACTTAGTAATACAGCTCTTCAGCACTTAAAAAAAACCCCTCATTTTCAAGGTATATCATTCCCATGCAAGAGTGACACAACTTTGAGGTCACTTGGACTTTAAAGAAAAGAGTATCACACAGATAAAACAGGGAAGTTGAGCAACTGATGTGGCCCAGAACAACAGTAGTATGCAGGTCAGGTAACACAGGGTAGCCTTAGAAACTCAGTCGACACTTCATAGCCAGTCTAGTGCATCTACTTTGTCAGCCTCTCTACTAATGATCCAGAAAATAAATTAGACACTTAGAACCCTGCCCAACACATCTGTAGTCTTGTAAAGGATAAGGAAGTAAAGTGTTTAGTTTGAACTATGTTTTATCGTACACTGAAATTATGAAAAAAAATTTAAAAGGGCTGGATTCTGACTGCATGCTCATATTAGCATAACTTCACACTTGCTCTGATTTAATCCCAGAGTGAATTGGCAACAAGCCACCATTCATTTACTGTGCTTACACCAGGAGTGACTATATTTAACATTTTTAGTATGTCCCTTAGGACAATTATTTTATTTCCACTCTTTTTTTTTTTTTTCCCTTTCTCTTTCTGCAAATTTTAGGAAAGTACATTCTATGAAAGGATGTGACTGAGCCTGTCTTTTTTATCCTTTATGCAATTCATTTCTTTAGGAATGGTAAGTTTTCACAGAAATGTTGCACTGGAACAACCTTTAAGTATGATCTAGTATAAACACCTGCACTGAGGCAGAATTTAAGTAAATATGCTGATTGTTTGATTCTAATGGGTAAAGGCCCAATCTTGAGAACAGCTAAGGTCACTGCAACTTGTATTGACCTTAATAGATTATAAACCTTGAGTCTGTAAATAGTAGTGTCTTCATACTTCCCACTTAGCTTTAAAACATAATCCAAGCAGCTGGTTCCATAAATGCTTCACTGTCTTAAATAAAGCAGTTACCTTTCACACAAATAACCTCAGCAAATTGCATTAAAATAGACCCTTTCACATGCAACACCACACAGGACTATGTCAAGTTATGAGTAACACTTCACTTCATCAGTTTATTTTCACTCAGAATTAAGCATTTTCTGTGTGTAATTGATCTCTCAACCCCCACTAAGAATATATAATCTTTCTGCATGTCAAGCTCTTCCGAATTCCTGCACATATTACAGCTGAATACGCACAGAAATCCCGGTAGCCTCAAATTAGTGCCTTACCGATGACCTTAAGTCCATTGGGTTTTTTTTCCATTTCCTCTGCGCTCTACCTCCCAAATTAATCCTATATGCATTTCCCTGTCACCAGCTCATCAGATGTCCATGATAGAGACCTTTTTTGTTGTTCAACCGAGACCAGTTTCTACTAATTCCCCTGTTTCTGCCTTGCCACTATGTAGTCCTGTAGCACTCACACTAAAAATAAACCAAATTCAGACATTTCCTCAGCACTCCATAAGCATTATTTACAGGTTTTTTTCCCCAAAGTTGAAAGACAGAAATTTGTCATTCCCCTACATCTTTATTCTTTCATTCCTGTCTGAGATTGGACTCCACCTTTGAACTGAGGTGATTCCCTGAGTTACAGTGCTTTTTTTCCCAGAGCCATCAGAGTACTAGGAGATAGAGACAACAATTTTTTTTGTCAATAGCAAAAGCTTTACTAAGAGAAATCAGGTAAGAGCTGATATCAAAAAATATGGCAGCTATGCTTCTGCTCAACATTTTTGTTTTGTTCTTCTTAGAGAGATTTCCTTGGGCTGGGAAATGACATGAGGATTTCCCAACATTTATTCACATAGTGTTCTTGCGCTGGTAAGACCTTGCCCCTGTTGAAGCATTTCAAAATATATGGTAGCTACTCTGAAGAAGGGCATTTTGACTTAGTTATTCTTTTTGTTTTATAGTGCTTTATAGGTCTTTCATCATGCTGATTCAACAGGAATGTAAATGCTAATGAACCACACACTGTGACACATAAAAATCAAAATGTACAATTGCTCTTGTAGAGCTTTCATTTTTAATTTTAGGGCAGGTTATGTTTTTTTTTTATTTATAACACAACCTATACCATTTCTGAAACCAATTATGAAAAAGAGTATTTTAAAATTTCAATATCCTTAGTATGTTACCGTGACATAAAGTGCTGCTATTAACCTTGTGCCATGTCAATTACTAAAGAAAAACATTTATTCCAGCAGGACTGTGGGTATGCAGACCAATGGATACGAAGAGGCCTTTTTGCATTTAAGGTCATCATTGAAAAAAAGGCCAAGAGTAAGGCCAGATCTTTGTTCACTGCAAAAGAACATGCTCTAATCATAGGATGTCCAATGAACATGAGGTAAACACAGAGAAGCCAAAGCACCTAAGTTTATCCACTAAGTAAGCCTTATGCTGTCTCCTTCCATAGAATGAATATAGTGCTGGCTTTTCGACTGGGCTTTTTCTTTCAGGGTAGCTCATGTAATGACTAAGAGGTAAAAAAGCAGAGTATTTTCTTTACTAATCAAAACAGGGCCCCAGATATTATACCTGACAGCGTCACATCAAAGCAACAAAAGAGAACAGGAGCAAAACATACTTCAAATACAGATGGCCTTTTTCTTCATTCAGATGCAGCATTGCAGAAAAGGACTTGGGGGTCCTGGTGGACGCCAGGTTGAACACAACCAGCAGTGTGTCCTGGGCTGCATTAGGCAAAGTATTGCCAGCAGGTCAAGGGAGGTGATCCTTCCCCTCTGGTCAGCACTGGTGAGGCCACACATGGAGTGCTGGGTCCAGTTCTGGGCTCCTCAGTACAAAAGAGAGACAGATATACAGCAGAGAGTCCAGTGAAGGGCCACTGTTGTTAAGGGAGATTAAGGATTAAGAGAAGCTGGAGCATCTCTTCTATGAAGAAAGGCTGAGAGAGCTGGGACTGTTCAGCCAGGAGAAGAGAAGGCTCAGGGGTATCTTATCAGTGTGTATAAATACCTGAAGGGAGTGTGCAAAGAAGACAGAGCCAAGCTTTTTTCAGTGAGNGGGCTCCTCAGTACAAAAGAGAGACAGATATACAGCAGAGAGTCCAGTGAAGGGCCACTGTTGTTAAGGGAGATTAAGGATTAAGAGAAGCTGGAGCATCTCTTCTATGAAGAAAGGCTGAGAGAGCTGGGACTGTTCAGCCAGGAGAAGAGAAGGCTCAGGGGTATCTTATCAGTGTGTATAAATACCTGAAGGGAGTGTGCAAAGAAGACAGAGCCAAGCTTTTTTCAGTGAGGCCCAGTGACAGGACAAGAGACAATGGGCACCAACTGAAACACAGGAGGTTCCCCCTGAACACCAGGAAACACTTTTTTCACTGTAAGGGTTACCGAGCACTGGCACAAGTTGCCCAGAGAGATAGTGGAATCTCCCTCCTTAGAGACATTCATAAACCAGTCTAGACATGGTCCTTAGCAACTGGCTTGACTGCTATCTGAGCAGTGCGGTTGGACCAGATGACCTCTAGAGGTCCCTTTCATCCTCAATCACCTGTGATTAAGTGATATGTTGTCTGAAATGTCTGCTAAGCATTTCCTGAATTGAGTGTGACATCAGATCAGGATTTAGGTTATTAACATAGAGACTGTTATGCCACTTCTCAATACCACACCCTTCAGTCTTGGTTTCAGTGCCACCAGCAGTTTAATCATCATAAGAAATGGATTAACCACTGACAATTAATTTTAACATTTGTTTCCAATGACAAGTCTAAACAACTCTTTTTATGACAGTATATCCAGACCATTAAAAACAGGTGACTTACATTGACTGTCAAGGGAGTACGAAGCAGGCACAGTAAAGGAAATAAAAGCAGTTTGATCCAATTTGTATAGTTGTAACACTGAAAAGATGCGTATTTCACACAGAAGAGAGCGTGACACTATCACTATTACAAGTTGCAGACAGAATGTTACATGAAGAAAGACAGTCTGACCCATACCTAAAGAGCTGGCAGAACCATCATCTGGTGAAACCTACGTCTAGTGCTGGTTTCACTGAAGACACAGTGATTGTTATTCCATAGGCCTACATTTTGCCTTCAAGAGTTTTATCTGTTTTATACAAGCTCCTCCTTTGTAAAAGTTGCATCCAATAACAGAAACAGTTGTATTACACTTTGCTTTTGAACCTGGCAATGGCTATGACAAATGAGTGATAGAAATGTGTTATAGCACTAGAATAAATGAAGTCCTTAACAGAGGTGATTATCAGTCTCACTCTGGTTTTCCTAACCAGCATTGACCTCATCCCTGCATAGACACTTTAGAGATGCATCTGCACTTAGCCAAACTTGCATTCTGGACCTGCACAATCATCCTCTAAACTTCCTCTTTTTAAACACAGGATCAGAAGTGATTGTAACTTCTTCAACATATGGAAGGCATAGGCAAGTACAGTGTGCTACTTCTACTTTCCATTTTTTATCATTCAGGACTACTAAGACATGTAAGCGAGAGAAAAAATTAAGCTACAGCACAATTCTCTATCAAGTCAAAAACCAAAAATGGCCCTGACCCATTTACCTTTTGAAACAGAAATGCTTCAGAGAGATGTGCTAGTGCCACTGACAGCATTGTTAGGATGGTTTTTCTGGTCCATAGTACTATTTCTGTTCAACAGCCACCTTTCTCCCACAATGCAGGATCTCTGGCCACTGTGCCACACATGGCATACTGCAGGCTTGAGGAATTTGGCTGAGTAACAGCTAAGCAGCCTCAACTTCTGCTCCACCCTGCCAAGAAAGGAGGATATTCTAGGCAGTCTTGCTTGCAGAGCACTTACTGAACCTCGGAGAACACGAATTGTCCACACACAGATATTTGCCCAAATCACTGAGACTACTGCATATGTGAAGTCTCAGAAAAACACCAAAGGAGAGAGAAGTGTTTTGAAAAATTTTCATTTCATTCTATAATAGGATGAAACAAAATATGTGGAACACTCTGTTTCCACGGAACTGAACTGCTTTTTCTAGCTATCTTTATTTCCCAAAGATTGCAAGTCATATGACTTTAAATTTTGTGCTTGAAATAGACAAAATGACTTCAATTAACATCTGATAAGATTGGTGTTCAGCCAACATAGATTAACATTTTTGTGTTTTGTTAAAACACAGAGACTCTTAGCCTTTGCTTGTGTGATCAGTCAATAGTATTGCACAAAAACGGCTACAATCAAAGTTTCAAAATTTTCCTTGTTTGTCTTTCTAAGTACTGTCAGCACTAGGAAGAATGATTCCTCCCCTCTCTTGGGGTTTGCTCTATATCGTATACTGAGATGCATGTTTGTTCATTTTAATTTACTGAGAAGTTCTACACCTCTTGTCATGACATTTACTTGCTGTAGAGATGATAAATGACTCTGCCTTAGACCCTTTAGGATTGGTTACTTGCTTTTCCACAGTGTGGCCAGATTGATTGTGACAGTCTTATAAGGTAGCTCTTCTCACTAAATCATCGTGTGGGAAGAGTGTTAGAATCAACAGCCAGCAATATGTCATTATGTTGGTTTCCTTCTGTCATGCACATTCACATTTTGAATACAGATAGGTTTTATTATGCTTCAGTTGGACTTTATGCACACATTTACATGGGTTACTAGTGATTATGTAAAACCAATACAGATTACATCTTTGAGATTATGTCTATTTGCTGGTAAAAGCTCGAGACAGTTTGTGGAGACATCCGCAAAATTAGGGACAAGAACAGGACTTGAACAGTTAGATCAAGACTCTAAAAAGCATGATGTTTTTATGCAATGCTTGCTCCCAACTCGGACATACACATAAGTGATTTTCAAAACTGTGAGCAAGTCCCTGCTTCCATTTTCTTCCATGGAAGCTACGGGATGCTCAACACTGAAAGAATTTATCCAACTACATGCTCCTGTTTTTGATAATTCTTGGCTTAACTATTATAACATAAATTCAGCTGGGCTAAACACTTTTCTATAAGATCTTGAGAGACTTTAATTTCAATATCTCAATAATAATAATGTGCCGAAATTTGTTTAGAGATAGAAAAAAACATTTTCAATGACATATAATTATTCTTTATCTGCTTACAGTGCTTGAAGCATCAAATGTCTCCAAACTTCCTCAAACACCCTCAATTCAAAAATTCTTTTTATTTTAAAGGACCATGTGGAATAAAAAGACTCTCTTTCTCCTCTCAGTCTGTTTCCTACGCAACATTTTGCTCGCACCCAAACTTCATTCAGGAAAGCAATTTTTCAACCTTCTGAAAGGGAATGCTATATTTAAGATTAATAGATGAACCGAGAGTTCAAGCTGAAGTTTCTTGCAGGATAAATTCACTTTCAGGGTGGTTTGAGGGCTAACTGTTACTTAAACCCAGGGCACCTTAGAAGAGGTTGTGATTGGCACAACTCATCTTCTTAAGCATCACTCAGTTTAGATGCAGGCAGACATTTAATCAGCAGATAGTTGCAGCAACTTAAGCCACGAAAGTATCACAGCTTAACTCAAATCATCTCTCCCAACAGTTTAAATTAAGCTGGTAAAGTTTGCACTGAATCAGACAAGAAAAACTTGGAAATTCCCTTCTCTGATAGGCCAAAAGAGGTGATAAATTCCAGTAAAGGTAAAACTGCAAACAAATTTTGATGAGGATTACATCTTTATTCACCAGAAGCATCTGCTGAGTGAATGTATGTCTATGCCTTGGTAAGTTGTTTCTCTGTTCAGAACAGGGCATCATAGTACTGGGATGATACTTTCAATGGGTGTTTTCCCATTGCTTCTAGCATAAGCTTTAACATTAAAGCTGTTCAGGGATCACAGAGATAGAGCAATCTGATTAGAAGACAGTGCAAATGGGAGCCTCAGTAGAAGGGAGTGGGAATAGCAGTGATAAATCCCAGGGAAAAACTGGCCCTTGACATTTTGAGTGAGATTCTGGCCTTGATCAATAAAAACCAAAGCCAATTGCAACCCACTGCATTGCAGTGAGACAGTCTGTAAGACACTCAAACTGTGCTTTCCACAAACACCTACACATAGTTACAGATTTGCTCAGCTCTCTGGGTACTCAAAACAAAGACTCTTTCATGACAAAATTCTATCCAGAGGAACTTTTGCTATACTGGTCAGCACAGACAAAGGTAGAAAAGATTTATCTGATGTCTCATGGTTGTCAGCTAATGAGGTTGTCCTGTTCTATCCTCTTTTGGAAAAAGTATTCCCACAACAAGTAATGTGTTAAAAAGTATTGGGAGAATTAATCCTAGTTGAAAGATGGACTGGTGGGCTACACAGTCTTTCAAGGAGAAACCAGTTCTTAATTCTGTTCATCATCTGTGTCCTGTACCAAAACTTTGCCTTTGAAGCCAACAGATGCATATATGAACTCCCTGCTCTTTGATGCATTTGAAACGAAACAGGCAGAAAGGCAGTGAATACATTCTTATTTTTAGAACGTGTCTTCAGAAAGTTAGAAAAATATCTCAATGTCCTTTTTAGTTACTGAACTCTCCAACAGTACCTGCTAATAGGATACTTTAGTTAAACTGGGACAAGAACAGGCCCTGCCAGCCACCCTATCCTTCTGTTCAAACTTAATTAAAGGGAAAAGACACCTCTATTGCATTTCATAGTTTAAGTTGTAGAAGCCAGTTACAGTGCTAGTTATGGGACAGGTACTTGCTCTTTTGAGAGCACCAACAATGTTGTCTTTGTCCTAGTTTAAAGAACTGTTTATTGCAGCCTAATAAGAGTAAATCACGTTTCATCCTGAATAGTCTATAGTACATTCAGATATAGGGTGCTTTACATTGCCTTTGAATTCAGGCAGATATCAAGTGAAACACAAGCTTGTTTGATTTCATTAAAACTACTTCATTTATTGCCTCTTTTATGCTGCAGAATAAAGCTACAGGTAAAAGTGTGACTCTTTAGAACACCACTGTAACATCTGAGACAATTACAGAGAATGATCAGTCAAGTTTCTTTCCTGCAGCCTGATTTTTCAGATAACATGCTAACCATTGGAACCATTACCAGTCTAACCATAATACACATAATAAAGTACTAAATCATTAAACGTGTTGATCAAGTAGATATTCTGAGTCCTAACGTGTGGAATAAAAATACAAATGAACAGAATACATTGATTTCTCTGTATGCAATTTTAACATTTCAGTGACATTTAAGTCTTCTCACTCACGAGCTATTCACAAGCATTGTAGGTTCTTTTCTGTTATTCAAAGTCAGGAATGTTGTAAGTCTGGTAGAAAAATAAAAGAGGGAAGGAGAAGGGTGAAGTCTTGGATTAGAGTCCAGAGCAGAGATGAGGGAAAGAAGGGGAGGACCCACAGGACCATGCCACCTTAGCAGGCCAATGCCTTCCTAAAAAAAAAAAAAAAAAGAAGGATTTCCCCCTCTACCTTTTGAAACCATGTCATTATTCAGTCCTGCTAGATGAGATGAAAGAGGCAGTCTCAAGATCTCACTGGAGAGTCTGGAGAGCCCCATGACACCAAGCAGCAATACTAAAGATGTATTCACAGAACATTAACTAGTCTTTTATGCAGTAAGGCATTAGATATAACGTAAAATTTAGCAAACCATGAGAAGCTGAAGACAGGATCTGATAACAGGAAATGTCAAAAAACTCTGCAAATAATAGGTGCTAACCTCTCCATTTATAAAACTGATGCTTGAAAGCTGCAACTGACTGGAAGGAAGACATTGACTTGCAAGGTGAGTGGCCAATACTGCCTTACTTCAGAGACTTGGTGCATACAGAGTTGCAGAATGGTTGAGGTTGGAAAGGACCTCTGGACATCGTCTAGTCCAACCCCCTGCTCAAAGCAAGATCACCTAGAGCAGGTTGCCCTGGTACTCTGTCCAGTTGGGTTTTAAATATCTTGAAGGATGGAGACTCCACAACCTCTCCATGCAGCCTGGGCTAGTGTTCAACCACCCTCACAGTGGAAGTTTTCTCTTACATTCTGAAAGAATTTCCTGTGTTTCAACTTGTCTTTGTTGCATCTTGTTCTGTCACTGGGCACCACTGAGAAGAGTCATGCTCTGTTTTCATTACATCTTTCCATCAGACATTTGTAAGCAGTGATAAAATTTCCCTGCCTTGAGTCTTCTCGTCTCTGAGCTAAATAATCCAAGCTCTGTCAGTTTCTCACCATATCAGAGACAAGCCAGTGTTTTGATCATCCTTGTGGCCCTACACTGGACTCACTCCAGTACCTCCATGTCTTTCTTATGCTGGACAGCACAGAACTGGACGCAGTACTCCAAATGTGGCATCACCAGTGCTGAGTAGAGGGGAAGGATCACCTTCCTCAACCTGCTGGCAACTCTCTTCCTAATGCAGCCCAGGATACTGTTGGCTTTCTTTGCTGCAAGCACACATTGCTGGCTTATGTTCAGTTTATTGTCCACTGAGACCTGTAGGTCCTTCTCAGTAAAGTTGATTTCCAGCCACTTGGCCCCTAGCCTGTACTGGTGCATGGGATTACTCCTCTCCAGGTGCAGAACTTTGCAATTCCCTTTGTTGAACTTTGTGAAGCTCACGTCAGTCCATTGCTCCAGCCTGTCAATGTCCCTCTGAATGGCAATGTGACCATTTGCTCTATTGGCCACTCCTTCCAATTTTGTATCATCAGCAAACTTGCTGAGGGTGCACTCTGTCCAGGTCACCAATGCAGAAATTAAATACCATTGGACCCAGTATTGACCCTTGGGGTACTCCACTAGTAACCAGCCTCCAGCTAGACTTTGTGCCTCTGATCACAACCTTCTGCCCCTGGCAGTTCATCCTTTTTCCAGTCCACCTTGCTGTCCACTTATCTAGTCCATATTTCATCAGCTTATGTATGAGGATGTTATGGGAGACAGTGTTGAAAGCCTTACTAAAATTGAGACAAAGAACATCCACTACTCTCCTCTCATCCACCCAGTTAGTTATCTATCTCACCATAGAAGGTACCAGGTTGGTCCAGATATCTAACAGTGCCACAGGAATTTTTTGTTTTAACAGCAAGATTTCATTTTTATCATAAGGACACATCATTTTTGTTATCTGCAGTATATTTGAATTACTTGGGAAGACTCAGAAACAGAAATATATGTTCCCAAAAACATTTTTAAAGCCAGACCTCACCAAAGCTCTCCCACAGTGTTTAGGCTTTGCACAGGGATGGTTTGTGACATTGTCCATGCAGAGGTATAGTAAGTTTTATGAAAGATAACAGTGAAAGTCTCATAAGCCAGAATGAAACAAATACGTTTAAGAAAATCAGCCAGAGGAAATGTTTGTTGATGAGTAGAGGAATTTTCTCTCCATTATACAATTCCTGTAGAAAATACCCCTACTAATAATTGCAGATCAGAAGAGAGAACTAGAAATAGCTACAATTTTTTTTTTTTGGAAGTTAGGACTCATTGAACTACACTTTAGTGCAAAAGGCAACTGTAAACAAACTCTGCAAATGTTGGACAGAAAATGTCTGAGCTTTTAGGATTTCAATTTTATTTCACTATTACTTGGAGTCATCCATCAACAAGTACTTCTATGTTTGACAGTCACAGCATCCTTCATATCTGAATAAGTTGTCTATACTGCTGCTGGCTAGTAGCTGCTCTAATTTTAAATACTTAGCTAGCTTTAAAATTAGCTATCTTAGAAATTAATGAAAGTTCAGCCACAACAGAAGCAAGCTCTGCAAGACCAGCTTCTTCCATGGTTTGTGCCATGTTGACATGCCTTTAAGAGAAGTCATAAATGAAGCCAGGAAGGAGAACACCATAGAAACATGTTTCAGTACAGTTCTGGCAGTTTTGCATATGTATTAAATTTCAGATTATTCTTGTTAGCATAGTTAAGTTTAAATACAGCTTGGAGAGAGCGATATGAGATGCATTCATTTCACAGTGTTGCTAGGTGGCATGACCACATATCCAGAAAGCAGAACAGCTCGTCTAACTGCCATCCATCTATTTATGCCTGCAAAATACATATATGCTTTTCTGAGAGGGATGGGGCTGAACAGGACTACCCACAGTTGGCAGAGACAAGCAGGACAGTACAGAAAAGCTTATATATCTGTGTGTTGCTCTGCTGCTGGTAATCTGGGCATATTTTTCCTGAGATTGCATTCTGATTCACTTCCACCAACATCCAAGAAGACTGTTAGCCCTCATATGGAGGTAAAAAGCCCTGCTGAAAGGCTGTTCAAGGGGAAGGCCAGAACAGCATACTGCTGGAAGACTAAGATCAGGAGTACCTTTACAGAAGTCAGTAGCCCTACATCAAGCCAAAACAGACCCAGTGTTATCAGTATAGAAACAAGCCCACACTAAAGTTAAATAATGGGATTTTAACCAATTCAGAACACAACTTCTGTGATAAAATGAATACATTTCTGCTGAGTGGCAATGGAATATCACAGCCCTTTTGTCTTGAGTTGCCAGCTAGGAACTACTGAAACAAACCCCAGAGCACCCAGGTTATGCAGGTCCAGACTTACAATGATGAGGTACATGTAAAAAAGTGGAAATCAAACACATAAGCAATGGCAATGTCATCTTGTATCTTCTAGAAAGGACACAGAAAGGCAAATCCAGCAAAACTTCCCATACCAACACCTTTTTAGAACCTGATGACGGTGAAGCCAAGGAAAAAATTGGACTTCAGAACCCAGATCAAAACTGTATTTTATAAAGAACTGTGAAAACAAATAGGACCTGACTTCCCAAAGAAATCAGTGTAAAAGTTCTTATTATCTCTGATGGGACCAGAATGCTCGTCTATAAACACCACCTGCAAACAGTCACAAGATTTGAGCTGTAACTCATTCTCACTGCCTCTCCTCATGGGCTTCCTAAAGCCATGTAGCAAGCCTGGACAGCGAGAGGGCAGTTCATTGCAGAGGCCTCTGCCTCAGCACCTTTTGTATATATGCAAGCTGGTCCTCCAGGCAAGTTTCCTGATGTCCTCACATATGATGCATCTTCATCTTTTGGCTTAATAATTCATCATATACCCTACAGAAGA
>VYXH01012572.1:702-15255 GCA_013397275.1 Burhinus bistriatus | reverse complement strand
GAGAGAGAGAGAGAGAGATATGGCAAGGAGGAAATAGCAATAGCCAAAAATATCAAAATGAGATATTTCTACTGCAAATTGGAAGTCAAATGCAACATATATTGATGTTGTCGTTTAGTCACCTTAAATGTCTGAGAATTATTGTCTCTGATTGTTCTTATCAACTCCTCTACAATTTTATTTAAACAACTGTTGATTTCCAGCCTTCACTGTAGTTTTTAATGCATGGCTTTGACCGTTTCTTGATCTTTGTGAAATGTTGAGTGTTTGTGGGTTGGAATGCAGGTAGATGTCAGCTCCATGCTCGCAATCTTTAAGTGGAACAAAATTGGGACAATAAATGAACCACAGAAGACAGATTAATCTAATATAGTAACAGGGTCTAATTTTTAAAAAATTACTTCAATCTTCTTGTAGAGCATTTTTTGCGTCTCTCATTCACACAGCAGCAAAATTAGATGGATATTAAAGTAACATTAAAATTCTTAGAGACTGAGGTCTTACAGGAGCTCACAGATTCACTCTTACAGAACATAGGTCAAATACTGTGACTAAAGCTTGCATAACAGTAACACTTTGAACACCCTACAAAGATTTTGCCATGTTTGTAACTTTGTGCGAAGGCATTACCTTTCAAGGTCAGGAGGATTAGCCTTTTCTTCCTAAGTTTCTTTAGCAAACTAGTCCAGGAGTGTTATGAAAGCCAATGGTCATTACTGAAGTATCTTCATCCAGATGGATGTTTGGAAAGACATCAATTCCACTTGCTCTAGATCATTGCACTGTGCGCTCAGTGTTGCATTCACTATCCCCTCTGCCAAGTCTGCCTGCCACATATGGCGTGGATGACAGCACCCTGAAAATTCAGCAAGTCTCACATCAAGCCACAAGCTGTCACTGATACAGAGGCTAAACAGAGCTTTTATAAAGCTGCACATCTGGAAAGCATGGCATCACTGATTCATTAATTAGTACATCAAAGTTAGGTAGGTTTTAGTAGATAAACATTGGAGCTTTAGAAATACTGACTGGACTTCGTATCTGCCATTCTTATCTTTGGGTGATATTCATGTAAACTGAGTGTTTGGGAATCTTATGGGAAATTATTACATTCTGGATAAGCTGCTGTCAATGCACAATTTTTAATGTTTACATGTAGCAATAATGAATGATATAAACCACATACGATACAAAACACATGTATTGATATAAACACACTTTTTTTTTTTTTAAAGCAAGCTAGGTGTTATGGATGCCTTTGCCGTTGAGGAACTCTTGTGTACGTTGCCAGACATTTACTTGGTCCTAAGAATGACTCCAGCCAAAAACTAGTTCAGTATCTTGATAGTATTCTGACTGGACAAAATTTGATGCCTAAAGAATATAAGAACAGGGCAAGTACATTGCTATACTTCTCTTCAGAATAGTTTCCCCAACTCTCACGCCCTGTAGCTTGAATACCTCGGGAGCCAGCTGCTATCAGTGTTTTTTTGCTCAATGGACTTCTCTGGTCTCCCAGTTCCACAGCTTCACTTCACATTGGATAAAGAATCACCTCCTTTCACTTTGAACCTGGCAACTGTTAGTTTAATTCGATGAAATGTTCTTTCACTCTAGTTCTTTTACTGAAGAAGGTAGTAAATAACTGATCCCTCTTCATCCTCTCCACGCCGCTAGCTATGGGAATCAAAATCATAACTTACACTGGCAAAGGGGCCAGGAACCAAATAGACATCATGACCTATGTCTGCTTTCTTGACATTCAGGTTGAGGAACATGACATGCAGCTTTTCCAGATTGTTTCCTGAACCTAATCTTACTGAATAACAGCTGTACTGGACTCATATACCCAAGCATCTGTTCCAGCAACCTGTAGCTACAACAAGATGCTTAGGGAAAAGTACAAAATTATGGCAAGCGTTTCTCTCTTATATGCTTTTATCTTCTAGCAATCTTTACTTCCAACCTGATGTGGTAGTAATTGTGATGATATCATTACATTCATTATTCTAGATCCAGAAGCACTTCACAAACTGTGGGTTGCCATAGTCAGTTTATAGCACAAAGTAAAGACACGTGTAGGTGGCAGATGAGAGCAGAACCAGTACTCCTGAATGCAGAGCTGTTTGCTTTTCCTGCACTGTGCAGCTAGCTCTGCACAGCTTAACTGGGAGAGGGAGAGAGAGAGATGATAAATTTTGTTTAGAAGAAACTACTTTGTGCTCATAAATAAGATTTTTTTGCTTTTATGAAAGGTCAAATCCATTCTGAGGCATCTAGAAACATGCAGAATGGATTGTTTCAAACTCAGCATTAACTTGCAGGATGGCAGGAACCAACAAATATTTTTTAACTAATATGTCCAATTTACTCATGTAAACATTTTGTGCCTAGGCACAAAATATCAATTTTGAATTGTCATAATCAACTCCAGAAACACAAATTGACAGTACTGAAGAAGAGTTTGCTAGTACATTCACACTGAATGAGATACCGGTAAGAAACTTGGTATAGAGTTCATCCAGGAGAGCATACTTCCACAGGAATGTTACTTAGAGTGAACCTCATTAAAAGTTATTCACATTCAAAGGATAAGTCTTGCTTCTCAATTCTAAGCTGCCATATTTACCATCTGGGGTGCGTAGCTCTCTGACAATTTTGTACTGTATCTATTGGCACTTGATTTTTTTAAAATATCGCTAAGCAATATTTTACAAGCATTTGCATTCTCAGCATAGTTGCACCCATATTCAAAGATGACATGCTTTTGCCTTCTCCTGGAAAAAACAGCTTCAGCATTTCTTGCAGCTCTATTTAATCCAAAATATGTCACTTTAAACCAAAAGTCTTTTTTTGCTACTGGATAGAAAAAAGACAGAGCTGAGAAATTTTACTTCCCCCCCATTTCTGTCAGGATTTTTCATGAGTTTTAATAACCATTACAGGAAGCTTGCAAAGTATATCCAGAAAAGAAGTCCCTGGAGTTAATCAGAAACAACTCCACTGAAATATTTTTTTGTTGAAGAACCTTAATGTTTACATTTTCATATAAAGAAAAAAAGGTAAAGATCCCTGCTGGAGTTGAATTTTAATTGCCACTAATTTTGCTAAAGAATTTATCTATCTTGCTATTTAACTCTTTTTCACTACAGCTGCCATCCGTCTAAAGCTGGCTTGCTACAACTCATCAGGATTCTTAAGCAATGACATACAGACTTTGTAAATAAGAACTCATTTTATTCATGCTGTGTGCACTTCTAGTTGTAAAATATTAAAGCAGGACCTGTAGACAGGTGAGCAGTTAAAGAAGAAATAAAAAAACCCAAGCAATTAGCCTCTGCTCAAATCAATCACATAAACTTTAGGGCCCAGAGTGTACTGCACTGATTTAAAATTTGCATAAGAACTCCTTCCTTTTGTCAGTGATGTTCTCATCTGAGCTGTCCCACTGAAAGGCCTCACCTATAGTTTAATCCACCACAGCATCACTCTTAATTCCTGTGTTTTCAGCAGTGTGGTGCAGATCAGTTCCTTAACAGAAAATTATCATCCTCCCACAAAAAAATGAATCCTCCGTGTTTATCTGAGTCCAGCTTTGATTCCTTAGTGAACATAAAATTCAACTGAACAAATCCACTGCTACCACTGGAAATTTGCCAGTAAAGGTGGAAAAGGTTGGCCAAAACCAGTAAAATCTGTAACATCCAGCCCTCTACATAGGGACCCTGCCAAAGAAGGCAACAGAGACTGGCTCCGTGCTAAATTTCTGCTGCTCATTCTTTCACACCCCAAATCAACTGTTCCACCATGGCAAGGGTGTTCTAAAGCAGCATGAAGAGGAAAGTCTTTGGACTTCATTGTGTCACAGCCAGGCTGATGAAGGGCTTTAGGTGCCGTGTGGGGCCAGAAGACAGCATAGTGTTTCAGAGGCTAGGTCTAGCATACCTCAAAGCATTCAGCATTTGGCAATACAAAAATTTGGCTCCATACACAACAAGGCAAGAAAGAAATTGGAATCAACTTGCAGTNGTGGGGAGGGATAGTTATACATGCAACTAAAGCAAGACTATTGAAACCATCACAGGAGGATCAAGAGGAACATCAAGTGCAGAATGTTTCTATGATACCTGTGTCAACAGAGCCAAGTCCCACCTACACAGAGAAGGAGACTGCTCAAGGAGTTCTACCAGAAAAGGTAGTCTCCTTACACTTAATCATCTATTAGTGAAAATAGAAGAGGCCTCAGGGAGAGGCTGCCTGGGTGGGGTACCAGAAGCAGAGCAACCTGGGCTTAACAGCAAGGTACTAAGCTACTGGACAGTGCTCAGTGCCGCTGCTGCGATAACGGGGCTATGTTTTATTGTGAGCAGACTCCAGACTTGCTGAGCTGATGCCTATAAACTAACAGACTTGTTTTTGACATTGGTGTCCAACCCATACCAGCCATTGGTATCCCGTCCCAACTGAGATGCAAGACGTACAAAGCAAAGTACACTCACACTATGCTTCGTATTTCTCTTACAATTCCTGCTGACTGTTTTCTTTCAGCACTTTCATTTCATCCACCTCTTACTGCTCCAGTAAATTGGAAAGAATATTCAGCTGTCTTAATCTGGGCCTCACCATATAAATATTCTCATGTTTTAATTGCCATTTTATTATTCAGAAGAGAGAAGAACTGAAAAAGTTCTTCATGCTTCAGTGAAAACTGTAATACTACTCGTATCTTAACATGGCAAAGAAGATTTTTTTGTTGCATTCATTATTTGTTCAAAGGGATAGCATAGTTCAAGCATGCAATTTATTCAGAGCAGACATTTTATTAAATCACAGTTGCTCTTTCAAAAGAATGCGACACACTGACAAAAGACAGCTGATCCTCATCGTACCGTCACACTAAAAAAAAGTCTCCCAATGATGCAGTTGGGAAATCACTCACCTGAGCACTGCAAGTATTAGCCACTGTAAGGACAAGCATAGCAGTAACCTAAGACTCTGTGCTTGGCATTTCATATGGCATCAACCTCAGAATCACATAAAGTTGACTCTGGTATCAGCAATGCCTGCAATACGGAAATCTCCTCAGAGCATTCTCAGCCAAACAGATGCTTTAGTATCCTTCTTAGCCTGAAAATTTAAGGAACCTACCAACCTCTCCCCTTACATTAATTTATGCACCTCTTTTTTTGAAAGGAAAAAAAAAAAAAAAAGTTTCTTGGTTTCCTGAGATCACTAAAAGCCAAACTTGAATTTCTAAGTCAGAGGTTATATTTTCTGTGCAGTTAGGGCTACCACCCAACAAATGACTGAACATCTATCCTCCTTTGTATTACTTCTGTATGATGTCACCAATTTGTCCAATGTATCCCTTAAACTGTACTACTGGTCAGAAAATCATGACTGAAATGCAACCTTTGCTAAGCCCGAGGCAAGTTGGTGAAAAAAATCAAAGATAGGAATGTGTCTACTAAGGCCCAGATTCTGCAGACATTGACTTAACTATCAATTTTGCTCATAAGCAATTTAAGGGGACTATCTCTCACAAAGTCACCTAGAGGAATAAGCGATTCATAGGAACAGGGTAATATCCATTTCCTAAATCACTTTCCATTCCCTAGCAGGGCTGGATGTTATAATTTGTTTATCTATAATTTAAGTATGATTTTATTAATGTAGAAAATAAACATATTCATTTAGCAGGAGAGCTCCCATTCGTGTTTATAAGCTTTGAGTTTGTCTTGTTCGTTGTATTTTAACTAGGTACTTACCAAAAGGCTTTAAAATGTTCAAATGTAGAGAACAGATTTGGAGAACAGACTTGCAGAGTCAGAGCATGGCTGAGTTTGGAAGACCACCAGATCCAACCACCCTATCCAATGCAGGGTGGACTACAGCAGGTTACTCAGGTTTTGAGGATCTCTAAGGACAGAGACTGTCAGCAACTTATTCCAGTGTTTGACCACAATTCAAAAGCAAAGCAGACTGTTCTTGTTTAAATGGAATTTCCCGGAATTTCCTGTATTTCAGTTTGCAGCCATTTCCTCTTGCCTTGTTTTCTTGCCCTGGGAACCACTGGGAAGACTCTGGCTCCACCTTTTCTTCTCCCATCAGATGTTTATACACTTTGACAAGTTACCCCCGCGCCTTCTCCAGGTTAAATGGTCCCAGCTCTCAGCCTCTCCTTATATGACAGATGCTCCAAGCCTTTATTCATCTTCATTGTCCTTCACTGGACTTGCTCCAATATGGCTATTTGTCTCTTGGACCATGGAATCCAGGACTTGGGCACAGCACTCCAGATGTGGCCTCACTAGTGCCGAGCAGAAGAGAAGGATCATCTCCCTCAGCCTGGCAACTCTGTTTCTAATACAGCCCAGAATGTTGGCATTATAGCCACAAGGGTGATTTTTGGCTTGTTGCCCACCAGGACCCCCTAGGTTGTTTTCGCCATCACGTTTTCTTCTGATTTCATATTCCAAATTTCTGTCTTAAAAGGCAAGCACCAATAAATGTCTTCTCTGTTCATGATCTGCATTACCTGTAGCACTCTTTAGCCTCAAAGTGGCTAAAAACTTCAACGTGAACTAAGTCAGTGAAAATGCTTTTTAAAAGCCTAGTATAGCTACAGGTACAAGAACACAATGATCCCGAGTAATTTTTATTGTACAGTTAGTTTTGATTTGAGTAGTAAGGCCCTCTATACGGTTATACACATATCTGTATGGTACTGTTTACATGGCAAGTTCATGCACTAGGCTGAGTTGTTGGTGCCAATAAATCAGGCATACCATCTTCCACCAGCTAAAGATCCATTGACACATGAAAATATTTTCCTGGAACAACAATTCCAAGGATTCCCCCCTCCCCCTCGACTTAGTTTCACAGTTTAACAGTCCTTAGCCAGAAAGAAACAAGGGTAACATACAGAGAATACAATAGCAAGGTCAGGGGAAGATGAACATTCATCCTTATTTACTTCAGTTTTAAAAGGAAATCAAGTTCCTAAATGCTTTAAGTGTAATTTGCGGATGATCGACTTCAGTGTATTTTAATACTTAAATTGCCACAGACGCCAAAGAACCGTCACAATACCATCAGCAGGAGTTTGGTTATCCAGGCTTATTCCCATTTCATTGGGAACATCTGGAGCTAGGAACCAGTGCAAACAGAAATAAGGCGGCATGAAGTTTTCTAACAGATGTTTAAATAGAGAACAGAATTAAAAATACAGATGCCTAACAATGAGGATATTTAATTTAGAAAATAAATATTGTGCCAGAGATTTTTTGTGCCTCTATTTTTGGCCACTCCCTACAGAAAGTTAAATATTGCTGTATCCAGTCACAGATCCCACTGCAGAATCTTGGAGAAAGCTTAGCTATGTATTCAGGGACCAGAAACACTCAGTCATGTAAGCTCTGCAGCCACAACCATTACTAGCAGCCCACCTTTTCCCATGACAGCTTGCTTAGTCCTCTTCCCCCAAATATTACAGTAATTCCAGAAAACTGATTCCATAAAACAGTTTCAGTATTACAGAATATTTCAAAACCACAGGACTTTGGTTCCTAAGTGCTCTTGAAAATTCTGCCCACGTGTATTTCTTTGCTAACCTCACAGTGAATATATGTCTTTCTAACTGCTCAAAAATGAGAGTTTCTCCTGTGTACACAAATAAGATAGATCTAAAATAACAAGAACTGGATTGTTAGGTTCATAGTTCTGAAACTGCCACCTAGGCATGTCTGAAATACAGGTTGATAATTAGATTAAGTACTAAGACAGAAAACAGTGTGAAGACAAATGCTGACAGTTTAAAACAAAGTTGAATACTTTTTTCTTCCCCAAGTCTTCTTTTTACTATTACTTTAAGTGTACTACTGATGATCCTTTCTGCCACAACAGATCCAGGAGGACGTTATTTACAACTCATTTCCACAATTGCCAGGGACTTTTGGAAATCACATCCACTAAGAACTTCAACATAGAACAATGAAGAGAATCTGATGCTGAAGCCATACACGTTTATGCAAATACCAGAATTGACAACCTCCCAATCACACAGTGTTAACAGAAGCAAGACTACAGTCCACCACTGTCAAAACATTCACATATCCCTGAACATGACTGCTTAACAAGGGTTCACCCCCCCGTCTTGTGCTTCCCTCTTTTCCCACTTCTCTACCACACCTTCTTTTTCATCATCCCATGTCTCAGACTCACTGCGGTGTTTGCCCTTACACCAGTGCTCTATCATTCTCATTTACCCAGACTCAAGTTTCAAAATCCAGTTTCCCAAATCAAGAGTCCCTGTGCTCATGCACTCCCCATCACAGTCATTTTTTGTCCCTCATGCTAGAGAGGGAATTTATTCCCACTAACCTTCCCAGAAAGAGCCCTGTTTGTGCCCCAGTCCTCTCCTATAACAAGCCTTTTTATACCTCTCCCCATGAAGGTTCCCTTTACCTTCCCTCCCACCTCTTGTGGAGGGATGCCCATGTGGGATCCTATTTGCTATATACCCTTTAGCCAGTTATGCCCCTAAGTCTCTCTCAGCAACCCTCTAAACCTTTCCCACATACAGCTCACATTCCTTCAACTTTGTGAGCTTCTCACATCAAAGCCACCCAGTATTCCTCAAAACCAACTCTACTATTCTTTATGTCCTTTCCATAACTGTCCTTTCCCCTTGCACTCCATACAAGGCGTCTCCTTTTCCTGCCCATTAGCAGACCCTATGAGGACTCCATATCCAGCCTCACCAAGGATTTGCTGTCACATACTTTAAGCTATGGTTCTGCTTTCTGCAGCTCCCCCAGCCCTTGCTTCTCTGTTTGGAGAGTTAAAGGGTCTTTGAGGTTGCTAATGTAAATGCATAGAATACACCTGGGTCCTTCACTGTCTCTTAAATGTCCCCCTTTTCCATAAAGGCAATTTATTGCGCATCAATCACTCCCTGAAAATTTGCAGTAGAGAAGCTAACATAGACATTAGCTTAGAGACACGATGAGCTGCAGAACTTCCTCACATAACGTCAGTTGTACTGGCAAAAGCCACAGTGACTGGGTTGTGAAGCTTTTTCTATATTGATACGTAGTACAGTCATTGTCAGAAACTCAGTCCAGTAAAAGCCTTTTGCTAGTAGGGAATAATAGTACTCCTGTATTGTTACAAATTTTTATGTGCCATAAACTGTACCTAGCCAAACTCTGCCTTCCTCCTTCACTTCAATGGGAATTAGGCTAATGCTAATTATCTTTGGAAACCTCTTAGGGCAGTTTTTGGTACAAAGCACCTGCCCTTCTGGGTATATTCTTGTGACCGTTTTCTTTTTTCAGTCAATTGTGCTTGATCTTAGTGTCATTAAAAGAGCAGTCAAGAATCTTTGCTATATCTATGTTTCTCTATTAGCACTCAAAGACCAGAGGTTACTTCAGAAATAAGCTCAGAAATAAGCTTTTGCTACTACTATCATTCTGTCCATCACAGGTTACGGTCAAAAAGGGAAAGCTGAAGGCACAAATGGGGCTGCTGCATGCAGCAGAGCAGGCTATGGGTTTCAAAGACTGAGAAATAGACAAGTTCTGCACTGAAAGAAACCATTTGAAAAATCATGGCAAATTCACCAGCACTGGGACATGAACAAAAAAAAAAAAAAAACCGAAACCCCAAAACAACTAAAAAACATGAGAGGGGTGTACTGTGTGTTCACAGTATGATTTGCTGCCAGTTAAGCTTTCCCTGTGACCATATACCACAGACTCATCTTCCTTACCTTGCAGGAATGACCAGGTTTAGCCTTTTTTTTTTTTTTTTACTTTAAAAAAAAAAAATCTCCGATATAGTACAATTACTTTTTATCAGAAATATCATTACCTTTCACAGAAATAGACTGAAGTATCTCATCACCTTTTCATTCTTGCAGGGCTCTTCTCTGGACTCTTCACCACAGCTACAGACCTTCTCAGAAATGCTCCTTGTGGGAAATCTTCATAGCTGAGGAGAATAACAACAGAAAACACAGTGTTTGAGAGGGATTGTTGGAGTACACAGTGCTGTCAAAAACTTACTGCCAAAGACAATTTGCACAGGCACATAAAAGCTAGATCAGATTCAGAGTGGTAAGTACTTAACAATTGGAACTGTTTATTCCTCTCCTTTAATATTATCCTTTATTCTTCATTTAGACTCAGTGTAGATTTTCTTGTCCTTTTTATATAAAAGGACATCCTAATTTGTTTGATCTTTGTACTCAAGAAAAGAAGAGAATAAAACCGACAGCCCTCCAGTTTCATTTTACCTGTAAGAAAGCAGCAAGAGCAGAGCAGCTCCACAAAGGATAACAAGCAAGGAGCCAAAGGTGACCACAACACTGGAAGTGCCCTCACTCACCAGGGCAGATTCCCAGAGGGTTTGAACATGGTAGGCAGCATGGTAGTAATAAAGGGGTCCATTGACAGTCCCAGACAAGGCAAGGTAATGAATGAGGTCCAGGGTCCAACCTGGGGACCCATGCAGATGAGGCCAGAAACAGGGCTGGAGATAATGCTGCCATATGGGTCCAATATCCGTCCAGGAGAAAGGACAAGCTACCTAAAATACTGGCCCAAGATCCCTCAAGGAAGCAAGGCAAGAAACAGGACTGGAGACAGGTACACCTGTTACATAACTCAGGCCAAGACTGAAGGCCCAAGCCTGAGCTCCTGGGATCATGGGCAAAAGGCATGGGTGGAGACCCCAGGTGAGGCTGGTCAGGGACATCAAGGACTTATTAGTGCCCTCATGTCCCAGCCATAGTCAATGGCTCAATGTCAGGTTACCACTGGTGCTAATACTCAGTGTCTTTCCCAGCAACTTAAATGATCGTACAAGATGCACCCTCAGCAAATCTGTTCAGAGTAGTTAAGGTGTAGTAGTTGCTCAGGGCAACAATATTACTCTAGTCTGAGATTGTGAACCTCTGCTTGCACTGCGCTGTATCTGGAGCTTTACTCATCCTGGCAGTTGAGCTGCCTGCACTTATGTCCAGCTTTCTGAGAAGAGAGAGCTGTTTGAGAAGCCTTGGTGAGCCTTGGAGCTCAGCTGCAATGAGTTTCAGCAGCAGCTCCCCTGCCTGCCTTGCTGTTGTGCTCACTCCCATCTTTTTCTCCCTTATGGAGAAGGATCAGCCCCTGCTGCTCCAGGGACACATTGCTGCTCATGGGCAGGAGTCCCTGTCTACCATGAGCACGTCCTTGGACCAACTCAAGACCAACTAAATTCTTGGCCGTTGTACTGATTTTCCCAATAAGTGGCATAGACATTGTGCCGTGGGACCTGGAGAGTGTTGCACTGGAAAATATATAGGCCTTACAGATTTGGCTAAATTTCAAAGCATGCTTCCAATCCTCAGGATTCAAGTAGGCGTTGGCCCTATGTGGGAAAAGACCTAAGTGGGCACCATACCCCCTTCCCCTTCTGTATTCATGATTTACAAAGGCAGACAGGCAGAAGGGAGCTGTGTGATGCACTTCACCACATCTCTCATGTCTCTGGCAAGCAGAACAGCACCCCAGCAAATACCATGGCACATACCCACTCTGCAGCTGAGGTATGACCACTGAGGCGACTCACTGTGAATGCCCAAAGCTAATTCAGTTAATAAAATGCCCAAACAGCTACCTAGAGGAAAGGCTCCAGACATAGCTGAAGATAAAATATATGTTGCACAAGACAGAAAAGGGTGTGGGGAGCTTTCCCATGCTGCATGGGCTACTACTAATTGGGAAAGGGAAGACAGCTGTCTTGCTCCTCTGGAACATTTGCCTGAGAAAATAAGATAGGAGGCCAGTGGCTGCACTATATTCAGAACAAGCAAACTCAAACAGCTTCTACTATAAACAAGAGTCTGATGTAATATAAAAGGTCACTGAGCACTGCCTTGGACAATCCCAACAAAGGGCACTATAAAGCTTATTTCTTTTGCACTGATTCTCTTAGAAAAGTAATGTATTTGTGACTTTCTATACTTCATTTATTTGAAGCACCTTCAGCTTTGTTATCAAAGATTAACCTTTGTAAAACTTCATCAATTTATTCTTAGGATTAAGCATAGCCTTTCAAATTAATTAGGTAGCACAACAAATGCTGAGGGAATCTGAATGCCCTGATGGACTTGAAAGGAATGTCAAATGGGTTTGGACAGACTATTAAAATCAAGTCATTTGGGAGTGAACTGGAGATTTAAAAGTCTCCACCATGGCTGCTGGAGCATATTAGTGCTTTCATGCAAGAAGGCTCACTTTACCTTCCCCTCATTCCTTGCCTTGCTGTCAAACTGTGCTCAATTTCAAGTGACTGAAGCCATTATCTCCCATAGACATCAGAAGTGGAAGTTCTCAGATGATTTTAGAGCCTCAGATTCAAGGCCTTATTCTTGTTTGCAGTTGTGGAAGTAAATTAGGCAGAACCCTGAAACAAACTGCTTCACCTCCCATACGCTCACACTCCATTCATCAGCAGCTTTCTGGCCAGAGCCAGAGATACTTGCTGGTAAACATGGATAAGGAAGTTCCATTCCAAAAAAGAGGCTCTATTTTCAGCATTTGACAAGAGACAATGGCCAGCTAGAGTGAATCACAGAACAGCAACAAGTGCTCCCATCTAAGGCACCTCATTCTACCCTGGTAGTGTTTTAAGACCATTGACATATCATTGAGGGACAGGTTTTCACTGAGAGGGAGAGAATCTATAAGCCAGGTGCAGACCTGCTCTGCAGGCTCATTTGAGTTTGATTTTTAGCTCTTCCTATCTAAATCATTGTTTGGCTCAGCCTTTACTAGACACTTGAGAATTCACACCAAAAGAGGGACATACGGACTCAGATTTCTTTGCCCCTGCAGCTCAGCCTGTCCACTGGATGGAATCCCTTGCTCTGTAATTTAGGTGGCAAATGGAGAGACTTTTAGCTTTACAGACCCTCAGTCTAGTTTGAGCTGATAGGAATAGGAGAAAGGCAGTGGGTATTCTCCCCTTCCATTCCAAGACTTGCAAGGGAAGAAGCAGGCTTTGCAGGTTTCATTAGTTACATATATTTACAAAGTTTATTTTTCAGCAGGAATACCTCCTCTCCCCGCACCAACCAATACCAGAATATTTTTGTTTCAGACAATATTTTGGCACACCACCTTTGCTGCAAGCACACATACCTTATTCGAAACAGAGATCCCTTTCAAGAGATGGTTTCCAGCTCATCTAAGAAATTACATGGCTGCCGCAGCTAAGAGTAGACCAATGTTAATACGAGCAGTTAACATGTCAGCAAGCATCACAATACCACTGCTCATTGCCCTGTAAGAGAATGTCAAAGAAAGTGAAAAGGACAGCATTCACTGAGTGCCTGAGATAGGGGATTTAAGAGATACATCAGAATAGGTAGAGATTTCAGCCCAGATAATTATTTCCAGTGTTGCAAAGGTAGACTTCGGGCTGAAATAGATACAAATGCTCTAGAAACAAGCCCTTCCACAGGCAGATTTTTCTGCTTGTTGCTCAGAGGTAGATAGGACAAGAAAACAGCTGAAAGTTAGGAGGGGATTTTCAGATTTTACAGAAGCTCAAATCAGATGCCTGATCCCATGTGTTTCTGTTCATCTTTTTTGTGCATTCAGATACAGAGCACAAGCAAGGGAGCGAGAAAGCATTCATCTTCCCTTGACAGCAAATTACATTTCTTGGTAAATACTCAGTAAAGTAAATCCATAAGCCTGCCTAAAAGACCATGAGGGACCATCTTAGGTAAGTGTGGTGGGTTAACCTTTGTTGGCTGCTAGGTGCCACCAAGCCACTCTCTCACTCCCCTTCCTTAGCGTGACAGGGGGAGAAAGTAAGATGAAAAAGCTCATGGGTTGAGATAAGGACAGGGAGATTACTCATCAGTTACTGTCATGGGCAAAACAGACTTGACTTGGAGAAGATTAATTTAATTCATTGCCAATTAAAAAGAGTAGGACAGTGAGAAACAAACATAAAAAAAATCAAAACTAAAACCACCTTCCCCCACTCCCATCTTCACAGGCTCAGCTTCTCTCCTGACTCTTAGAATCATAGAACAGAATCATAGAATCATACAATAGTTTGGAAGGGACCTTTAAAGGTCCTCTAGTCCAATTCCCCTGCAATGAGCAGGGACATCGTCAACTAGATCAGGTTGTTCAGAGCTCCGTTCAACTTGTTTTTGAATGTTTCCAGGGATGGGACAGCTATTACCTCTCTGGGCAACCACCCTCATTGTAAAAAATTTCTTCCTTCTATCTAGTCTAAATCTACCCTCTTTTAGTTTAAAACCATTTCCCCTTGTCCTATCACAACAGGCCCTGATAAAAAGTTTGTCCCCATCTTTCTTACAAGCTCCCTTTAAGCACTGAAAGGCCGCATTAAGGTCTCCCTGGAGCCTTCTCTTCTCCAGGCTGAATAACCCCAGCTCTCTCAGCTTGTCCTCATAGGAGAGGTGTTCCATCCCTCTGATCATTTTTGTGGCCTTCCTCCGGACCTGCTCCAACAGGTCCATGTCTT
>VYXH01012569.1:82284-98278 GCA_013397275.1 Burhinus bistriatus | reverse complement strand
ACAAGAGGTAATGGGCATAAACCCGGACATAGGAAGTTCCATCTAAAGATGAGGAGGAACTTCTTGACTTTGAGAGTGGCAGAGCACTGGAACAGGCTGCCCAGAGAGGTGGTGGAGTCTTTGACTCTGGAGACATTCCAAACCTGCCTGGATGCCATCCTGTGCAACCTGCTCTAGGTGACCCTGCTCTGGCAGGGGTGTTGGACTAGATGATCTCCAGAGGTCCCTTCCAGCCCCTGTGATTCTGTGATTTTGTGAGCAGGCAAGACTTGGAGAGGTCAAGCTGTTGGGGCAAGTGTTCTGTGGACCTAGGGTAGACTAGAGGGGTTGGACCTTAATCTGTGTCAGTGTGAAATGTGTATGCCATGGAATAGAAATCTTTGCACATATTGCTTAATAAATTTAAAATTCTATGTCAGTGTTGCAGTTCTCTTTTTGCATCTCTCCCACCAAAATTCCCCCATGACATTAGAGTGAGTAGGTTACTCTGTCAACAGAGTCAGCATTCACAGTCTTTCAGGGATATTATTCTGCTTACAAATACATCAGCTGCTTCTACAAAGGCCGTTCCAGAATTAGCATGAAGTGAAACCACACAGCTCCATCTCTTAAACTAAGCGTTCAAGGAAGTGTTTAAAGATTGGCTAATGAATGCCACTATAGCCTTGTAAGGTAGGTAGTTATTATTAATTACATTTTTTAGGTGCTGAAATTGAGATATGAAGTAGTAAACTGGCTGAGGGCCACACAAGAAGTCATTGGCAAAGACAGATAAGAACACAGGTGTTTCTGACCTCCTGACCTGCACAAAATCCATAAACCTAAGCTCTCTCTATGAATGGATGGTATTATATCACCCTATGGGCATAGAGCTCTTGGAGCTGGTAGAAAAATTAGGAAAAAAAAAAAAGAAAAATAAATATTTTCTATTCTGATATTGAGATTCTGTAACAGTTCCATTATACGTGTTGAAATTGAGTGTTCTACAGCTTCTAATAGAAAACTCATTTGTTTTCACCTTTTCTTTCTTCTTTTTTCTTTTCCTTTGAAGAGCTTTTCAGCCTAGTAACCAGAAGTTTACAAAGAGATTAAAATAGGTGGAAATAAGTGAAGTATATTTTTTCAGCCCACTGAGCAAACAGCACAGTGCTCTAATAGCTCCTTAGGGCTCCATCCTGCAATGAAGTATGTGGATGACAAGTCTAACAATATTTTAAAACATAGCTGCCATACTTGTACATGTACAACAGAAATGTTATCCAACCCTGTAGACAACAAAAACAAATAACTACATATAAGCATATATATATGAACTTGATGATTTTTTCTTTTTTTAAAAAAATTTGCTTATATATTCTTTAAGGAATAAACCCACAATACATTACTAATCACATATAACTGTCACATTTTAGTTCCATTTAGAACCAAAGTTAAAAAAAGCATATTTTCTATTTTTTCTTGCATGCAGAGAAATGTATAGATGTGCTGGCATACCTCAATCAAAACCTATTTTTAACTCCATAGTTCTATAGACTTCTTAGACCCTGTTAAATGAATACTATAACAAATTGATAAAGGAGATAAAAGTTCCATATCATAAAATACAGAAAAGGGTTTAAAGGATATAATTCTTAATATAGCTCTATATGTTTCAAAGTCATTTCCTTAAAACTCTATATTCAGCTGTTCCTTAATGATTTTATGCCTATTAAATTCCATTAAAAAATTTCAATGACAGAAAATGCATGACATCAACTGATATATATTTAACATTTCTACCTCTTTAGTCCATGTACTCCTTTAAGAACCAGTACATATTGTCTGAGGCCTGTTATTCCAGCTTAAACATGACTTAGTAAGTAATACCTGAATCTTAACATTAAACATTAGACTAGCATAACTCTAGGAATGAACACCAATTCTATAACCAAAATCCAGTTCTTACCAGAAAACTGATAATTTAAACATAAATTTTCCTCATTGTGATTGGAGCAGTTAGTTCAAGTAGTTACTTTTTGTGATGCATATGTGTACCTCACAAAGCAATCCAATACCTGCCTGATCAGTGACTGTCTCTAAAAAGCCAAACACTAAAAGGGTTTGATCCAGAAACCTGTAATGCAAAATAAGCCTTCACTTCTTAAATAGATTCTTTGGTGGCTGTCTGTATATACAGGATAGAAATCCTCTTTTTAAATAAATAGCCTTTAATGGAGAAAAGTATATGGCTACTCCATGTTTGGCAGCAATTAATAAAAATATCTCTTCTAATCAATGAAAAAAATTAAAACAAAGATTGACGTAAAAGGCAAGGTCTAAGTATGAGGTCTAAAATAAGTGTATTTTTCTAAGGAAAAAGGAAAAATTAGACCATAAGTTTTCTTTATCTTCCCTCATTCTTTACTAAACCCTTAAGTGTTCTTTTCTGGTGGTTACAAGTAAGCTTCCATTATTGTCAGAGTTTGTTCCTAGTTCCTTAGCAACCCCTATTGAGTGGCTAATTTATCACTGAGGTTTTTTGCAAAATAACAAGGAGCATAGTGACAGTTATGTACACATTCAGACTGCTGCACTGATAGCTTATCCAGACTAAAAATCTTTCTTTTTTTTCACATCACTTTTACCCTGTAGATGAAGGCATAAGTTAGTTATTGAATTTTTTTTTAGTATAAAACTAAATCTTGCATGTATGTCTCCTGTCTTATAGGAGTGTTACTGAAATTTAGAATGAGATCCTGCCATCTTTACTGATCTTGCAGTATTCAGTCAAACAATTCAGACAGCAGTACAATTATGGTGAATGGCAGTGGAGAGAATAGACTTTTTTTTATATTTAACTTCATAAGACTGCAATAATATTTTTCCTTATTAAAGGGTTCTCCTTTCACAGCTCATGTGAATTAAACTTCATTTATGCAGGGAGCATTTCAGAAAGATTCTAAGTCCATTTTATTTACACTTGTCCTTGAGGGATACTCAGACTTGGTTATCCTGACTAAAACATGCTGCTGTTTATAGTTTTTCCATATTTTTCTCTAAAGGTTAAATATATCTAGAGGATAAATATTTAATTATCTTGCAGGTTTTTAGTTGATCTTACTTTCCAAAATACTTTAAGTCACTGTAATGATCCTGAGCAGGAAGCTGCTGTACATTGAGGAATTAGTGATCCACAATGCAGTTAACCTGAGCAGGTGCGAGTCTCTGCTGCACCGTGCTGCATGTCCAGTGTGGTCTTCAGGCTGTGTTGGGCTGCACAGATCTCTTGGCCACAGGATAAACTTAGAACAAGGAGCCTCCAGGCAACTCCCACTTGGTACCGGTAATTAAACCACCTGTATGGCCTTGTCTTTATCTAAACGTGCAGCAAGAAGTTCTCATGTGAACAACCTTTATGAATAGAGTTGGTTTCTTGTAAGAAAATTATGTAATAGCTCAAACAACCAAAAGGAAGAATCTTCTCTCCGTTGAGTGATCTGCAGATCTGCACACTGTGAGGTAGGAAAGTCCATCCATTGTCCATCCAATGCTGGACAAACGCTGCACAAATAGGTTCCCAGCATCTGAAGGCATGTAAGGTTTACTTGTTATCTATATTCCACCTCTTATTCTGTCTTATTAGACTCACATTTTTATCTTGCCATTTGTTGTTGGGCCTTTCATGTGAAAAGACAGAAAGAAACCTGCAACCTCTCTGCCTCTCTCTCTTTCAGCCCCTCACCCCTTTCCCTGGTGCAGAATAGTCAAGGTTCAATTTCTGTGAAGGTAATTGTAGTCAGGAGTCAGCAAAAACATACTATGGTGAAAATCCAAGGCTTTATTTTCATTTGCATCATTTCACAGTGTGAAGTAACCCTAAAAATGTTTCATTTCAGTTTAAGTGAATCTGACACGAGTACAGTGGCATTCTGTATCAGCTGAGTGTAAGTGAGAATCAGGTCACTGGCTTGTTAACCTACTGTGTCTTCTTACTCCAGGAATATCAGTTAAGAATATTGCTTGCATTTGTAATGCATAAAGTTTGTGGAAAGAGAAACCTATTGACTGTGCCAAAGCTTGTTATCTTTGTCATGGCTTAATAGACAGCATCAATGACAATCAAATACATGGTGTAAAGGTTGCAATATCTAACATGCGCAAGGAAGTCCTTTTGAGTTGGTGTGTTACATATAATTAGCACTATTTTTGTGTGGTCAGACCATCATCAAGACCCTTAAGTGTTTTTCCGTAGTTAAACATTAAGGGTTCCCTTTCCTTGCCTAAATAAGTATCCATTGTCATTTGAGATGTTTTAAGGTACCTGAAATGTCCACACAGTGTGGCAGGACTACACAGGAAACTTTAACTTTTGGAGGAGCACCTAGAGGCTCAGCAGTTTACCCACAAACATCTTCATGCTGTAAACAGTTAGGTGCAGGCAACCAAATCAAGTCCTAACTAAAACTAGCAGGAAACAAGATGGACACTAACGAACATCAACGGAATTTAAGGGGAAAGAAACATAAATGGAAAATATGTATAAGGGAGGATGTAAACTATTTGCCACACTCTTACTGTTTGCTTTAGTCACAATAGTTGGAATTCAGTTTGTCAAATAATAACACATACCTACATTTCTCTATGTAGATATGTATGCAAGCCACTTACATTTCATAAAATCATAGAATCATAGAATATCTGAAGTTGGAAGTGACCCATAAGGATCACTGCATTCAGTGCTAACTTGCCCATAGATAGAAAACCAACACATTTTGAAATGTCGTTGTGTGAAAAATATGGATTCTCTGCAGGTCTAATCTGCCAGGCCTAAGCATCTGTCTCAGATTCTCAGTATCTCAGACGGTACAGAAGTGCCTATATGTGTGCACCTAAATCAAGCCTCTAGTCAGTATGATCAATGTTACCTTGAAAGCTGTTCATGTCACCTTAAATTAGGCACCTTTATTCGGTCAGCTGAATAACTCTTAAGCTCCATTACCTATACTGATTAGGGGCTTTATTAACTTGTCCACATATATATGTTTAGTGACATCTGAGATCTGCACAAGTCTGGCAGATATGGCACAAGACTGCAGGAGACCTGCCCTCTCTGGAAAGGCAGATAGAATATATATGGGACAGTCTCAGGTAAAGAAGATGGCACTGGACACCTATGTTTAGACAACTAATTTGAGTGCACGTGGACAGATTTATATTACAGTTAAACAGCCTAATCTTGAATCCCATCTAACCTATGCTTCTAAGTTACTCACAGACGTGTAAACAAACCATTCATTGACACATGCTTGTATCATTCTCTTAACTCAGAATACAGGTCACTAAGAACCTTATTTAAAATTAAAGGTAGGAATGTTTCTATTCTTATCTTCACTAGAGAACATGAATTCCACAGGTCAGTTTTCAAACAATTTATTTCTTGCTTTGATTTTTTTTTCTTTCCTGCCTTTAAAATTGTGGATATTTTCAGCCCCTTTTCAATTAACTTCATAAAGAAAGTTTGTGTAACTATCCCCAGTTGATTGACTTTTTAATTTCTTCTGGATGCATATTATTGTATTGCTGGGCACAGAGATGCTTATGGGTTCTCAAGTCCAGATGTGTCTCATCATGTTCCCAAACCACATCCCTCTTCCTACCCTGTAGTTAGGTTTCTACATAAAGCAAACCTGTCAAAGCAAACTGAATAAGAGGTGTGACATATACACATAGATTCCTGACCTTGATGAATAGGGCCTGCCCTGAGATTTTACCACAGCACTTGCCAGCATGTGAGTTTATTTTCAGCCTCATTTTATAATGAATGGATTGAGATCTGCCCGTGGCAACCACGTTTGATCTCGGTATTGTTACACTACAAATAACTACTTTGAATTTCTGTAGCATCATTTTTGTGAAATGTATAGACCTGCTCCAGTCATACTTTGGAAAAAAAAACCCCACCAGAATATTTTTCTGTGTATGCAAAATTGAAACTGTGTGCAGAAATAAAAATTAGTATTATATGGTAGTAGTACAGTAATATTAATCAGTAAAGAAGTCTACCATCAGGGAAAAGATCAGGCACACTCTGCTTTCAGATGTGAAGAGAGAACTCCTAGATAAATGATATGGAATTTTACCTCAAGAGTTCAAGAAAATGTCAAGAGTTTTCGTTTGTTTTCAGGGAAGAACACAAAAGCTGAAGAAAATAATTTTTCACTTTTTCAGCAAAATCTGATTGCATCAATTTGGAGGGAGGGAGGAAGAGAATTAAAAAAAAGTATATTTTGGCCTGAGATATGGAGAGGGAAAGAAAGCTGTAATATTCAGAGAGATTTTCTAACCTTAACCTCAAGCTAAAGCCATCAGGATTTGTTCAATACTGGTGACAGCACATGATTCATTTCACTTATTTCATCTTGCCAAGGACAATTGTACAAAGACAGGGGAAAAAAAAGCAGTCTGTGCCTTTTCTTGTCTATTACATTTCATAGGTGGCTTCAAAGTTAAATCTTTTTAGCCAAATTCTGCAGCTGAAAATGCTCGGGGAAAAAAATAAAACTTAATAATAGTTAATTTTTTTTACTATAGATATAGTAAGAATTGGAAAAGTGTGAGAAATCTCATTAAAAGCTTTTGGTTTTATTTAATAACATTAGTCACAGTATACAGTAATTCAAGGGGTTGTTAAAGGGTTGCAGGTTATATTATAGTCTTTTGAATCACAGCATAAATAAGTGAATCTGCATGAGGTTATTTTTTCAGGCATCATTATACAGACATCTTGTGATGCTTGGTACATAACTGCGAATCCTTTAGCTTACCTTCAGTAAAATTATTCATCACTTGGACCCACCTTTGCCAGCACTATATTCTTCTCATTACCGAACCATGAGAATAACTTTCTTATGTATTTGTTCTTATAATGCTGCTGTACTGAAAGAAGTGAAATATTATCCCAAGTTTACAATTAGGAAATTGCATTAGAGAAATAGCAAAGCCTTAAGCCTACAATGACTTAGAACAGAATATTGGAAAGTCTCTTAATGCCTAAGAGCCTCCTTGGCTCCAGATTAAGTTTTTCTTAATGTAGTACTTACAGAGAATAAGTGAAATTGGATTACTCACCTTTTGGAAAATTAGACCCTTTGAATATTCAGTTTTTCATTTGACACAGGGAAGGAGAAAAGAAAAGGAAAAAAAAAAAAAACCACCAACACAAAAAACACAAGCTTTTCCTAATGTTATTTTGCAGCTTTATTAACTTCTAAAAATCTGTCAGGGATTCAGTAAAATTCTACTTATCTTTAATGTTAACAAAACCAATTTCATTGTTAGCAGACATTCTTCAAACCCACAATGTACGTTGCTATCATAGAATGTGAGACGAAGGATATAAGTAATAGGACTCTTTCAGGTCTCTGATATACCTCCAGCTACCAATCATATCTCCAGCTTAATCTTCTTGATTCTTTGCAGAAATCACATGGACAGATAAAAAGCAATATGTTGTACTAGAAAAACTAACATAGTGTTAAAATAGCTTTGTTTGCCTGATGCACACCTGTGCTTTCTGAAACAGAAGTTCTTCCAACAAACATGATGTTGGCAACAAATAATTGCACAGTATGACCTTGTATCAAAACATGATTTGCCCTCAAACATTGAGATGGTTTCTCTAATGATTTCTGTTTGTTCTAAACTTATGTTTAATTATTTGTCTGTGGTAGCTATTTAAGAAGTCAATCATTGGCATGTAAACAGTGCTATAGGCGAGACAGAGGTTTAACAATCCCCTGGTGTGTGTTCCAAATGGATATGGGATTACAGAGGTTCAAGAGCAGCCCTTTTTTGCATCTATTTTGAAATGCTCCTTGAAAATTGATCATTCCGGAGCAAGCACAAGTATGTGAAGATAAGAAACAAGCTTTCCCACATTATGCAAATTCCCACCCAAGTCAGAGAATGTCACGTCACTTCTAGAGCTGAGAGGGTTTGCACATTTGAACTTCACAGAGTTCAGCTCAGCTCTCTGTCCTTTTCTTTCCTCCTCAGTAATTATTTTCAGCTGTGGCATTGTAACTCTAAGACACATGTGAGGAAGTGCATACAAAATCAATCTTTACTTAGGCTTTCTTTGGAATTTTTTTCTCTTTCTATTCCTCCCACTAATGAATAGGTTATGACATTTAAATGTGCTTACGTGTGGGGCTCGACTCAGTCAGTTTTAGAGGTTAAGGAGTCATTTAAAATACAGGCTGCTGCAAATGAGTCCTGTGACTAAGATAAGCTTTTCTAAGTATGGTTTCTGTTCAGTGTCTTTCTAATTGTGGAAAAAGAAACACAACTGTAAAGTAAGAAAACTTTCTTTTTACTGACAGTAGGACTAGTATTTACAATGCCTGATGCACAAGCATCATACAAACATAAAATGACACTGTTTTATTTTAAAATCCAAAGAAATAAATGAGAGGTGAGCCAAAGTATAATTTTGATAACAAATTGCAAATACACTTCAGCAAGACATCATACTCAGTAAAACATACATGGAAAAGCCTGATAGTAGTAGAACAGCTTGCCTTCACCCACCTTGGTGGAAAAAAACCCCAGATTGAACTCCATCAAAGATCTGCAGTAAAAAAAGGTATTTTTTGTTCTTTGACTGGGCTGATTTGTTTTGATTAGTCTCCAGAAAGATCTGTGCCCCTGAATGTNCAAAGATCTGCAGTAAAAAAAGGTAATTTTTTTCTTTGACTGGGCTGATTTGTTTTGATTAGTCTCCAGAAAGATCTGTGCCCCTGAATGTTTTTTTTTTCACTAGAAAGATGAGAGACTGTAGCAGAGGTCAGTTTCTTCTGCTACAGAAAAGAAACATGTAAGAAGTAGAAGGGGTGAGCTCCAAAGAGACAGCTGTGCTGTTTCTGTGGTGTGTAAGGGATGGGATTGTCAGCTACTACCACTGAAAATAATATACACACCTTTCTTGCTCCACCTGCAGCAGAGAAACCGATTGTCTCGGGTTCTAACACAAGCAAAGGAGCTATTTAGGGCTGTAGTCTGCTATAGGTCTTCTGGTAACGGCTAGCCTGAATCCTTCAGTGAAATTGTAACGTCAGTAAAGTCAGCAGGAACTTTCTCACTGACTTGCAGGGAGACAGAATTTCATGCATACTCTGAAGAGCTTGGCTTTGAGATGAAAAGCAAACACTAACAAAACCAGGCAGGTATAAAGTCACTCTTTGTCTGACAATGACTCCTTTGTGTGAAACTGTCTCTACAGTAGAATGGGATGGAACAAAATAAAATGGAAGAAAACAGAATCATTTTGCTTTTCTCCTGCACCAGTTAACCAAGCTGAACATGTAGAGCTGGAGGAAACCGCACTATCATAAAAACTACACAGTACTTCACTGAGCTGCTTTTTGTAGCATTTGCCCTCTGTCAGGACAAAGTTTTTGGGAACATGATTATGAGAATTCAAGAGGGGCTGGCTGAGCCAACAGTGGGCTTGGAGGATAAGTCAAAACATGCAATAATTTGTTCAGTCTTGAAAGGTTGCTATTAAAAATGGAGAAAGTAAAATGCAACATGAGTATGGCAGATCTGAAGAACTGCCTACAATTTTTTATAATTCAGTAAAATGTCTAATTTTATTAAGGTAAATATTGTTTACATGTTTTCTTTCCTGAGTGAGAAACATTTCCTCCCTTCAGATTTTTAACAACTAAAATTTGTCCCATATTTTCCTAATTCAGTGAGAATCTACTGAAGTGAAGATTTATACATATAAATTTAGTAACTGGGAAATTCCAGGGTTACTCAGTGAGATAAAGTAAAGGGCTATTGGTACCTGATAATTTATTTAAAACAAGTAGAAGTCTTCAGTTTCTTCCTGTAGGTGACCTGCATGCTGAGAGAGTTAAACAGATAGAATTACAGAAAAGTAAATTCATTTGAACTCACAAGTAAGACATTGAAGCAACAGAATTTGCAAGGAGCAATAAAAAAAAGAAATCCAATGTTTTTAATCGTCACTCCTATTATCATCGTGTTATGCCATGAAATTACAATGAGTTTAGCACATTAACTTCTATGGAACCTTTACGAAAGTTGTTTGTTTTTTTTTAGTTTTAACACAGAATGTTAGAATATAATTACAGCATTTTAATGTAATAGCTCAAAATGCCTCAGTGTGCCATTGAAGAGATTAGCTTTATGGAAATAAAACCAGAGTTTATTTCAGATTTCAGGATCAAGACAGGTCATTTATCCTGTGAAATGTAAAGCCATCTTAGAGTAGTTTGGACAGTACCTTTGGTTACAATGGCCAGTAGCCTTCTGAAATAATAGCTCTGGACCCTTAAATATATTAAGAAAAAAGTTTGTCCTGATGGATGGCTGGGTGGCTTTTCTGCATTATTATTTTATAGCAGGAAAGAAAACAACTCAGACCTGCCACTGTCAATTAAATGCGTAAGATAGATCTACCATTATTAGCCCTTTGGTGGAAAGGGTAGGTATGAATTTAAAAGATAGTAGTGTCCCCATCTCTTCCAACAAAATCAAAGCCTTTAAAATTACAGATGTAGCCACAGTTTGAATCAAACCATGGATAAAACTAATCCCATGAAGGTACAGGAAAATTCACAGAATCCATGACAATCTTTCAGACTGCTACTTTTGTAAAGTGACAGTGCTGGAGATACTAGCTGTACACTGAATGTAGGAAAAGGTGGTAAAAATGTAGAACAGGAAGACAGTTTGGAATGTTTGAAGTGCTCAAACAATATTTGCATTGGGTTAATGAGAAAATCAGTTAAAAAGTGAAAATCATTGACATCTTAATCGTAGCACTGAATGTTGTATAATTAAGAAGAAATATATGATCACATTCTGTATCTTTCGTATGCAGCCTAAAAGGATTGGGTCCACTTTAACAAACTTAGAATAATGTTCATAAACCATGACTAAAATCACTATTGCATCATTTCCCAAAGTATGCACAATAGCAAGAGAAATGTAGTTTCAGACAGTTACTTTTTTGGACTGTATAAATGCACGAAATGAATACTACAAACACAGATGTCAAGCGGGTGAGAGATTTCACATACTACACAAGAACTCTTGAAATAATGCCTCAAAGAAATAATTGAAGAACAAAGTACCAGAAACAAAGGAAAACAAGTCAAAACAGAAGTAGTGAGAAAAGTAGCAGCGATATTGTTATGCAAACCATCTGTACTGATGATAACATTGAGATATCACTCAAAAGTAAATACTGAAATTACAGAACCGAGTAGTTCAGGTTTGAAGGACTGCATGATAGTGATGAATGAAACATTAGCCATTTCAGTCCTGCCTAAAGTGGATATACTACATCAGGAGTTCTTTCAAGACGATTGGGATTTCCTTAAAGTTTTCAACATGACAATAAACAAATACAGGTGATGAGTAGAATATCTCTTTCATATCTAAATAAAACCAAACAAATTCTGTCTTCCTTCTTTACTCCCTTCGTTATCTCAGCAGTATATATTAATAATTTAAGAAATAGGCTGTCCCAACAGAATTCCATTATGTCAAGCCCCATTCATGCTGTGTATTGCACAAGCAATAGGGACAAATTTGACCAGCACAATATAATTTGTTGACAACATAGTACAAGCAAAAGAAATTAAACTGAATAGAGTGTTATGTAGTTGTGGTTAGTCCTCATCCAGAGAGTTATCTCAGATATTTTTGTGACTCACTGACTACAAGTAGATATACCTTAAAAAGTTATCTGTTCTAATTGCTCTTACAATTTCAAAAAAAATTAAAAAAGATCATATAAGAAAAAAAATTAAACACAAAACATATACAACATGCCTTTATTACAGCAGCAGTCTTAACCAAAAAAATGCTAATCTTCTTTAAAATCCCTAACGCTTTCCTTGAATTTTCATTACTTACTCCTGTCCTCAAAGTATCCAAGCAATACCTGGAAATCTCTTTGTTCTTTCAATCTTACTCAAAAATATTTTTACTTCTTTCTTTCTCTCTTTGATATGATGATTTCATAAAACTAGAAGACTGGAGTGAAAAAATGTTCTTAGTTAAATACCATTATTACAGAAGGTGTGGACTATGGAAACAAAAAAATATAGAGTCCTTGTAGAAAATCACAAAAAGCAATACAGTAACGCATGTGGTTGGTTAAGATTGTTGACTGAGTAAAGCAAAAAGAAGTTGGACTGAAAAATTTTAAGACACTGAAATCTACATTTCAGTGAGAAATATCTCTCTCACACACAAAATCTTCAGATAGTCATTAAATATCAGAGGAGTGTTTTGATTTCTGTTGTTCCTGGTTCCTGCATATTCTTTAAAAGAACAGAGTCATAAAATGAGTTTGGAATTATTTTTTTTTTTTAAACCCTCAACATTTTCCCATGTCTAGAAGAAGAGAGAAAAGGGAGAAAAGCCAATTTTTACAGGGAAATTATTTAGTGTCTGTAGTTGCTCTTCTTATATTAATTCTCCAAGTGTGTGATCTTGAGCACATCTAATACAATTATAGAATTTTTTGTGAAGCAGAAAATGAAAAACTCTTTACTTGTAAAAATCCTGAAAATAAAAACTTAAATGATAAATGATCTGCAAGTTAGGGAGAGGTTCAGCCACCTTTTTCACAAGGAGTATGAGCTAATTTCATTTTTCCAGGTGATTTAATTACAGATTATTTGCTGAGGTATGAAACTGTGCTGAACCAGAAACTTGTTTATTTTTCCAGCAGAAACACAGGTGTATTGGAAGAAAATAAGGTACCAAAAGTGAATGCATTTCCTAGAAATCTTTAATAAACCACATATCAATATGAAAGGAAATGGAAAAATATATTAGAATACAGAATTTAGATAAAGTCATACACACATGCCTATAAAATGGAAATGGAATCTGAATATTTAAGAGCTGAGATACTGAGTGAGGTAAGCTTTTTTTAGCACTAGCCCCCATGTTATTTTATGAAAGAAAATCATCAACAACCAAGAGAAGTGATAATCTACTGGTGTTGACGTCTGCCACATCCAAGGTACTTTTCACATCTCAGTGATTGATTCTATGACGTTATGAATTAATCTGCAGTGTCAGTTGTCTATTCCTATTTTTCTCTTTTATGATGACATTCCTCTTACCACAGCATCCACTTACTTCCTGGTGAATTTCTGCTCATTCTTATTCCAACAGGGGCTCAGCATTTTGCAATGTGGACTAGTACTAAGAAACACTTTTTTGAGACTGGGTGCTCAGAACTACAGCTCAAAAAAAGATAAACAATGCATGACTGCCACAAATACAGAATTCAGAAATCCACATACAAAGTTACTCTGAAACCTGGTCTCTCTAGCAAAAAGAAATAACAGGGAAAGAATTAAAAAATGGTCTGTTAGAGAACCTACCTAGCATATATTACACAAATTAATAGCAGTGTAAGTGTTATATATATGCGACAGGATCCTGAGGTCTGGCTGTCGTTACCCAGCCCCTCCAGGACTCCTTCCATCTTACCCACAACCCAGAACCCCATTTCAACCTCCTGGGGCCATCAGTCCCTGCCCCAGTGATGCTGCAGCTGGACTGGTCTCCAGCTCTCTCCACAGCCCTGTCCTGCCCAGCCATGGTTGCCATGAAGCCAAGCCCACCTGCAGGCCCACATCGCAGGGCAGCTTCAGCCTGTCCCTGTCCACAGGGAGGTACCTGATGCCTGAGGCTGCCCCAGTGCCTCCTGGCTGCCCTGCTGCTGGCTGGGTTGATGGGATGGGCCCTGGTTGCCAGGTTCTGCCCTGTCTGTTCCACTGAAATGCCTGCTGCTACTTTGCCCCACCACCACCACCTCAGGGCACCTCCAGACCACAATGTACCCTGACAGTCAGCTCCTGCCATGTCCAGCCCTGAGCATGGAGCACCACGGAGCCTGACCCACAGGTGTTTAAAGCTTTGTCCCTCTAACACCTCCTGAGGGACCAGCCTGGTACTGGCCTCCGAGTGCCTCCACTCCCCAGTGCTGACTCCTTGCCCAACCCCAGTGAGCCCACCTGACCTCCTGAATTCATCATGGGCAACCTGATAACACCACCTCCTATTTCAGCACCAAGTGCCCCCTGCCATGTCCCTTTCCCCGTTCGTTCTCTCTGCCCTGGCTCCGTGTCCTGTAGGAGAGCCCTGCAACAACCCACAGCAATTAAATCTCCCTTCTGAGCCAAATTTGTGTGCCCTGACAACACGCTTAGACCCTCGCATGACCCAACTTTCAAATAGTGTGGGATGCAAATCATCAGACCTCTCCAAGACTCCCTGTGTATATGTATGTTGATAAAATTAACACTGATGGTGACTGGCCTCATCCATACTATTACATTCCTTAGACTCCAGATGAAAATAGTCTAACACATGTGCCGTGTCGTTAGTGGTATCTGACTCATGTTAACTCCCAAACCCTGTGTCAGGTACCAGCGAGACTGGGCAGGGCAAGAGAGGCAGAAGCCAAAGTTGTTGGAGGCTGGCAGCGCAACAACTCACTGAGGGGCACAGTCCCTACAGTACCCAACCAGGAGAGCAGGTCCAGGGCAAGGACGGTGACAGGAGCCAGCCAGGAGCCTAGCAATGGCCAGCTAAGTCCACAGTGACCAGGCAGGCCCAAGTTCAAGCTCGGAAGTCAAGGCTGGAGTCAACAAGGCGGGTGACCTTGTATAAAATGCTGGCACGCAGCTCAGGCAGAGCGTGACTAGGAGTGGCTGAGTTCCCAAGCAGAGAGGAAAGACCCTTCTCACTCTGCTCTTTCTCAGTACCCTGACCCCATATGACTCAGCTGCACCACGTCAGCGCTAGGCTGGGGCACTAGCAGCCGAACCCCTGGCGTGGGGAGAGAGTGTGCTCGGGGCCACGACACACTGCTTGGCAATTGCATTATAAGAACTGAACAGCAGAGACAGCTATGCTCCAAAGTCAGGGCCATCTCTTAGCATCATTCAATATGTTAGTACAGACAGACACCTTAATTCTATGGATCTCTTCACCTCAAGCTATGTCACAGGGGAAAAATATTTAACGCTCTGACACTACTGAAGACAAATTAAATTATCATATTTTCTCCCTATTTGCAGTAAAATCCATGCAGTCATGGTAGGTCTCCCACAATATGGATATAGAGGTAACTCCCTGGAATTAACATGGAAAACTCTTATTCAGCCAATAAAGACAGGTAATCAGTTTCATCTTTCTCTGTATTTGTAGTTCTGTTTGTAGCTTTTCCTGTATTTGTAGCAGCTTGGTTACGTGATAATTCTATTACTGTTCCACAGACAGGTTCCTGCTTTTATGTGAAACCTGAATTATAAAATAGGACCATAACTGAGCTGGGTGATCCTATTCATGGGTGAGTAGCTCAGTTAATGAAAGTCAGTTAACATACCAGCTCAGACATAAATTGGCAATTTGTTACACCAAATTTTCACCATAAAGAAATTCTCCCAGTTTTCTCTTCCATGTTCTCAATATTCTTACCCGTACAAGTGTTCTGATGTTAAGGACAATAAAAAAAGTTTCTATAAATACATTAGCAATAAAAGGAGGACTAAGGATAATCTCCATCCTTTAGCAGATGGGGGCGGAAACATAGTGACAAAGGATGAGGAAAAGGCTGAGGTACCTAATGCCTTCTTTGCCTCAGTCTTTAATGGTAAGAACAGTTGTTCTTGGAGCACCCAGACCCCTGAGCTAATAGACAGGAGCAGGAAGCAGAATGAAGGCCCCATAATCCAAGGGGAAATGGTGAGTGACCTGCTACACCACTTAGACATACACAAGTCTATGGAGCCAGATGGGATCTACCCGAGGGTACTGAGGGAACAGGCAGAAGTGCTCACCAAACCACTTTCAATCATTTATCAGCAGTCCTGGCTAAATGGGGAGGCCCTAGTTGACTGGAGGCTAGCAAATGTAACGCTCATCCACAAGAAGGGCTGGAAGGAGGATC
>VYXH01012569.1:36543-72895 GCA_013397275.1 Burhinus bistriatus | reverse complement strand
AAAAAAAAAAAAAAAGCATTCAGCAAACTAGAGACTATATCGCCTTTCATTTCATGCTTCAAACATCATACGTAGTTAGCAACAGTCACTTGAGGAGAGATTTATCTCATTCATAGGCATCTTTACTGTAGACACACACATTTGAGTGATAGCCTAGGTTTCCTTTACAGTCATTCCAGGGAAACAGTCAACGTAGCAAGAACAGGCCTCTGACATATTTTAGATGTCATCTTTACAATAGGAGGAATCACCCCAGGTTTCCTATAGCTTTTCATTGACTAAGTTACTGACCAGGTTAGCAACTTCATATGTAAACATTTATATTATAGAAATCTAAAATTACATGAGATGAAGTTCACCTTGAATCTGTGATTTAAAAAAATAACTCTGCATCCAACCAGTTGAACATGTCCTGTGGGTACACTATATTGTTATCTGATACAACATAGAAAGTGTCTTGGCATCTTGCATTAGAAAACCCCAATGTCTTTTGATCTTAACTGTTTGTCAGCCCCATATTAAAAGATGTAGTGCAGTGCAGTTTTTCATGCAGACAACGTATCACCAATACACTACTTTGCAAATAGAACACCGTCTGCTTAGCTAAGTATTGTTTTGGTTTCAAATGAAGATGGAAGTGGAAGAGTACTGGAAATAATATTTTCAGAATGATCTATTTTCCAGACAGCAAAGAAAAATAATATGAATTTGTAATTTGTACTAGGAAAGAACACTCTTAGGTCATTAACTCAATTTCATTTAAATTTGTTGGTAAAGATACAAGCTCTATTTTTAAACTATTAGGAGATGAACTGTTCTCATGGCTCCTAGTTGAAGAATGTTTCAAAATCTCACTCATCTGAGGAACAAAAAATTTAAAAGATTAGAAATAATTTATGTTTTATATTAGTCATTGATAATTCTCATAAAATTTAAAAAAAAAAAAAAAAAATCAGTCATCCAGTTCCTTCCAAACACAGCAGCTTTCCTTTTGCATTTTTTACTGCAGACCTGGGAAATTTTGTGCATATATATGTGTGTGTGTATGTGTGTATATGAAAACATAATTTTAAAATACAGATGTAATAATTTGAAAATTAGATTCCCTTCACAGTGCAAATTACTCATGATTAAAGTTATGAATTTAGATGTAAATATGATTCTTTTGGCTTAACTTTGTTAGGATGTTGAAGAGGAGCGATATGAAGTGGGAAGGAAATATAAAAAAAATTAAAAGTGTTTGGGGTTTTTGATATTTTCACATTACATTAATAAAAATATTATATTGGCATTATAAGTTTCATCAACTTCACAACAGTCTGACAGTTCCATTCAGTTTCTGCTTTGGCACTACACTAAGATGAAAAGCTATGCTTTCCTTTGTATCCCTTCTTTCAGAAAGATCCTGATGGATGCTATGGATATTTCTTATTGTGACTCTTGTCTAAAATGCTATTAAACATAACCTCTTTTTGAAATCCATAGACTGCCTTCTGTGATGCATAAAATTATAAAATAACACTTTGGACCCAAAATGTCACAGATATTTTCCAATCTTTGTATTCAGTTACATAAGCCCCAAACTATATCATTTTTTCATCTTTGATTTTTTTTTTTACATTTTCAATCAAATTGTCCATGAACTTGTTTAAAATTTGACTATACTTTTGTAAGTATTTCATCTTTTTTTGCAAGCACATTTCAGGTAGCTGTTATGCAACCCAGTACTACAATAATGGGTCTTAACCTTCTGATCAATATTATCCCTTAATTTCTGACCTTTCCAAATCGTTCCAAGTATTTCCAAAATCTTAGGTGTAGAAGTAGTAATTCAGCAGTTGCAAACCTTAAATTACGTGATGAAGCTACGTGCTGTCTCCAGGCGGAATAGAGAATTTGCTGGGGTCACCGTATGCAATAGTATTACTCATATACTGTTCGTTGTATTTCACTCTTGTATTCTTCAATGCCTCTAAATCTATTGCCATTATACTGGGTTTAGGGTGCCTGTTACCATAGTGACATGCAACGTGTGCCTAGCTGTCTCTTTTCCTGTCAGTTAGTACTCATTTAGTAATATAGATATTGAAAAATTCCCTGCTTAAAGTGCTTCCAAATTTTCTCTGCATTATAAAAAAGCCTTGATTTAGGTGATGGCTTAAAATTGTTGATCTTTGGCTTCCCCATTCCTTGGGTAATTTGTCTGAGTTTTCTCTAGGCAATTGGGTTACGTGAAGCACTAACCTCCATACCAAAGTTGCTGCCAAGTCCTCCTTGCAGTGCTGGCAATTCCAAGTGTTCTTTATACCTGTAGCTCTTTGTGCAGAAGGGAAAACTTAATACCCATCACATTCTTTCGCATCCATGACAGACTCAGAAAATGCAGGAAAACTCAGCTGTTACAGTACATAGCGCTATTCAGTGGGCCAAATTCACCTCTACCAAAGGTAGCACAAACTCTATCCAAGACTATAGATTTTCATGAAGACTTCATTCTTGTTTATAGTTATAGCTAGATAAATCCTTACATGAAGATGCAATTACTCCTCCAAGAAAATTAGATTTTCTCTAAGTTTGAGTAATGAAGAACTAGTTCATTTTAGACTAATAGAGAACACTTTTGAAAAGTAAAAATAACATGTATTAAGGGTAAGAAATATCTAGGAGGAAAAACTCTAGCATGGGATTTTTTCAAATCAAAAATTTGCAAAATAATAATAATGAAAACCTCATCCACCTGCTGTATATCCTAGTATTATCATAGAACCTGATTTTCTTAAGTATATATACTTTTTTTTTGTGACATGCAAGTATTTGATAGATTCAGAGATTATTAATCACTATTAGCGGACTAATTCAGCATTCGTAACTTGGAAAATAGGATGGAAACATGCTTGTCTGAGATTCATAACTAAATCCAAACAACAAAATAATGTAATATGAGCTCAGTCCACAACTGATACAGGATAATCACATTTTCTTTGTAGAATTGTAGTTATCAACAAAGTAAAATATTCTCACAAATTGTGAAAGCTTGGGTCTGTTAAAGGTTTTAGTATCTGAAATTATATGGCATATGCAGAGGAAGCATAGCACTTCATTTGGCAAGCTGCATCTAGATTTTTTACCAGATGTCAGTAAATTCTTTTCTACTTTTAATCTTACAGAAAGGAAGGGAAAGTTAAATTTATCTTACAACTGAAATTGTAACTACACATGCAGGCTTACCCAAAAATAGCACAAAGGTAGCTACTTTGAGTAGAACCAACAGTGAAAATACAGGAACATGTTCAATAGCAAGAAGACTGTGAGAATAAGATGAGAAAATGCAATTATAAAAACAATATAAAAAGTACCTAAATAAACTTCTCAGTCTCAGGAATGACAGTTGAACTAAGGTTGCTTGCTTCTTGCTTTTTGTTAGGTGGTGAAGAACATGCTACAAGACCAACTATACTTAAGAACAGAATAACATATAGGCAAACTTCTAAAATAACATACTACTCTTAAATCATCTTTCAAAGAAAGGGATCATTTTTATTGAGCTAAGTTAGGTAACTGTATAACTGAAAACAAAAATAGCCATTCAGGTAATATGTTGTAAAACAGTAATGGAAGAGACTAGATTTTCGTAGGGGATCTTCAAATGTATGGAAGAGTAAGGATGCAGCAATAATGCAAAATTCACTTAAAAATTACATATAGTCTGGTCATCAAACCTATTTATTTTGCAAAGATTCACAAGGTGAATCTGAACTTAAGCGTCTGAACTGTGGCTAAAAGTGGGCAGTGCTCAAATCCAAAAGTGTATTTCAAAATGCTTGTTTTACCCTGTACCAACATAAACTCATAGTCTGATGACTTAAATTGTTTATGCTGTTATACCAATTAAGGTTTTTAACACTGTCACTGCACAACATTCTTAGAGACAAACTGATGAAGTTCAGATTAAATACCTGGACAGTGAGGTAGGCTGAAAACTGGCTGAACTGTTGGGCTTAATGGATTGTGATGCCTGATACAACATCCAGCTGGATATCAGTCACCAACAGTGTGTGTCAGAGGTTGATATTAGGGACAATACTGTTAAATGTTTTCATTAATGATCTGGATGATGGCACAGGGTGCAGACCCTCGGTAAATTTGTAGATTATATGCAACTAGAGGAGTGGCTAATAAGCCACATGAATGTGGGGACATACAGAGGAACCTGTACAAGCTGGAGAACTGGTCTAACATGAATCTCGTGGAGGAATAACTCCATGCATCGTTATATGTTGTGGGACAACTGGCTGGAAAGTAGCTTGGCAGAAGAGGACCTGAGGGTCCTGGTGGACACCAGGTTAACCATGAGTCAGCAATGTACACTTGCAGAAAAGAAGGCCAACAGCCACCTGGGCTGTATTAGGAAGAACATAACCAGCCAGTCTTGGAGTGCTGTATCCAGGTCTGGGCTCCCAGTACAAGAGAGATATGGGAATAATGGGCTGAGTCCAGTGAAGGGCCATGTGAAGGACTATGAAGATGGTTAAGGACTTGGAGCATCTGTCGCATGAGGAGGGCCTGAGAGAGGTAGGACTATTCAGCCTAGAGAAGAGGAGGTCAGGGGGAACCTATCGATGTGTATAAATACACGATGGCAGGGAGTAAGGAACACAGAGTTAGACTGTTCTTGGTGGCATCCAGTGACAGGTCAAGAGGCAATGAGTACAAATTAAAATACAGAAAATTCAATTTAAACACACAAAAAAATATCCATTTTACTGTGTGCGTGGTCAAGTATTTGGACAGGTTGGTCAGAGAGGTTTTGTGGTCTCCATCCTTGGAGAAATTAAAAACTTGACTGCACATGTCCCTGAACAACCTGCTTTAGTTGACTCTGCTGTGAGCAAGGGGGCTAGACTAGATGATCTCCAGAAGTCACTTCCTACATCAACGAATCAGCTATTCTGTGACATGTATTCACAGAATAAGAGATTTGTTTAGGCTGGAACAGACGTCTAGAGAGAGAGAGTTGGCCTCTCTGTCCAACCTGTCCAAATACTTGAGCATCTTCACAGTAAAAAATTTCTTTTGTTCAGATATAATTTCATGGTCAGTCAGTATTCACTAGTTATTTCTTCTTAAGTGCACACAGAAGACTGCTTGTAGTATGCTTCGTTATCTGTTTTTGAGATGGATGATGTGTTTTTTAAACTATTTTCAAGCTAAGTGTATCACATCCTGAGCAAATGTTCTGATTGCTAGGCTTATTATTGCACACACATGGAAGAATTAGTTGCTTTGCATTGTGTTTTAAAAGAAAGGGTTGATATGGTCCATTTTCCAAAGAGAAAATGGGACTGACTATAGAGACTTGCTCTTGTCTATGAATTGTGATTGTGCATAGGTGTCTCTTCGAGGCTGAGAGATAATTCCTCCATCCCAGAAAAACTTCATATTAGACCCACATTCATAAAGAAATTGTCTGAAGTGGAACTTAGAAAAAAAATCAATGTCTAATGCCAAGGGGGCTATTCACATAGCACTGGGCTATGTAGATGAAGCTAAGAGCAACCAAAACTCAAAGCAACTTTTACTTCAATAGGTTGCTATCTGTTCAGGGAGTTGGCTGTTTTGAACCAGGTCTGAGATATATTTTACCGTATCGTGTAGGTGATGGCTAATGATGTAGATTCTGGAATGAGGTTAACAAGCTCAAACTTTATGTAATTATAGCACTAAACATTCACATCTAGGTTGTTCCCTTTAGGTTTCTTTAGAAACAATTGAAAGACAAATGTTTCTTTGGAAATCACACATTGTAGGTGCCTATTTTGATCCATGGATAAATGGACACTTGGATGAGGATCTTGGATGATATCTGCATTGTAAATAACTAGAAAGAGGTGAGAAGAATGTTTAAAAATTAATGGGTTTAATGCTTTTAATGACAAAATATGTACAAATGTGTAGATACGCTCTTTGTTTTTATTCCATGTAAAGGAAAACTGTAAATGTTTCCTGTATCAAAATTTTTAGATGAAGGTTCAGCATAGAGATAAACACAGCTGAAAGAAAAGCACAGTACTATTTGCAGTGGTGATTTTTCATGCCAGGTGTAGTACATTTTAAAAAGTGGAAAACGAAAACTAATTTCTTAGTATTTCAGAAGTTAGCATTATGTCCCAGTTTACATTCAGCATTTACAAAGAGCAACAGAGATAGAATACTTGTAATTAACTTGTCACTAAGTCAGAATAATATTTTGACAGCCTCTTATCCAGTTCTCTTTTCAGTATTCCTGCATTGTCCTACAAAACTTACAAAAAAAAGAAGGGGAAAAAGTCACCTTGCTTCATGAAATGTCATCTCTGATGCTATCAGTCACTTACTGTGTTAAGCAAGTTGATTTTATGAGCTGAAGAAAACCCATGGCTCATAAACTCAGCTGAGGTGAGTGAGTTATGACAGTTTTTCAAATACGTTAATGAAATTCCTAAAACATCAGTAGGGTACATTAGTCTTCATAACATTTAGCTTTATTAAGCACACAGATCGATGAGAAGCTGTCTTGTGTGCCAATTGTTTAGCTTCTTTAAAATGGCATCAGTGTTTAAACTGCTTTTTCACCTGTAGCTGAGAAGAAACTTTAATGGTCAAATTTCAAATTTTGGATGAACCCGAGAATTTCGTAGGTGTATGTTGGAGCTAAGCCAAATCTATCAATTTTAAGAAGTTGTGAATGTGAAGACATTCGTTCACTAATGTTAGTTCTAACATTATCTCCACATATTGTTTATCTACAGTTCTTAACTTCCGTTAAATTTGGAAGTGCTCTTGTGTTCCAGAATCAGTTTTGGAACTGTCTATACATACTTTTCATTTCTACCCTTCTGGAAGTACAATGTGATGTCATGATACATATTGCCAGGGCACTGACGCTTCATCATCAAAAAGTAATGAAAAGTTTTCAGAGATAGAAGAATGATGATTTTTTCAGTGAGATATGAAGTGAATCTGCAGTAAAACTCTCAAGAATTTCACCACATTATAAATAAAATAAACTGTTTCTGTTCTGAAAGTATCAAATCACAATTTGAAATATGAATAAGCTTTGTCAGAAAAACATATTTACGTGCAATACTTATTGACTGTATCAATAAAGAATGATTAGGAAACAGTATAATACTTTGCATTTGAATTTCAATAAATTGGTTAAAAAAAAAATTGTCATTTTTCCCATCGGGTAGCAAATCAGTAACTCAATAATGAAGAAAATGTCCTGTCTTTATACTAGCTCTAAACAAAAGACCACACTATTCTGCACTTTACAACACAAAAAAATACTTCTAGTTTGATTTTTATGTGCCTTTCTTATCTTCCTTGCTTTGTTCTTTTTGGTTATTTATTCTGAGTAGAACAAAACCACCACCACCAACAGCAACAATAAGAACTCATAGAAGAGATAAAACTGCTGTTTCGTGTGGGTATAAACAAAGGGCATGTAAAAATTCTCAGCTTCAGATATCTACATCTTCTGATTTAAATTTGTGTCAGTTGTTTTTAAATTATGAATATGAAGTATTTCAGTAAAATTCTGGAATGATACAAGATTAGTAGATTAAAAAATGACCAAGTGTTAATCGGGCACAGTAGCTAGTGGTGGGAAATCATTTTTTGATGATGCTTTTTCCCAAAAAAGTTGTGAAACAATCAGTATTGGACATTTCATAATAATTAATAAAGTCAACCAATTCTAACAATGGCTAAAACAAAGACTGATGAATCATAAATAACAATGATGATAGTAATAATATATAATAGGGAGAAACAGGTGAGTCAAAAAATAGTCTGGGTCGTTTGGTAATTTCAAAGTAAGGGATTACACTCAAATAAAGTGTTCAAATTCCAAGAAGTATAATCAACAGGAACAGACAAATTTGGAAATGATTCTGAAAAAGATTTAAAGATGACTGCAATTTGTCATGAGTACCTATTGCAATGTTGGCAGAAAATAATACTGAAAGAAGTAAGCTAGTAACAAAAAGGGGTGATACTACCTCTACTCAGCACAGTAAGACCGATATACAATGTTAGTGGCCAAATTTTTAACAGATGAAAAATTGTAGAAAGTACAGAAAAGAGACATATTCAAGAGATGAACAAAATTTCTCATGGTGGAAGATTTGAAGCACGAACTGTTTGGTTGATCAAAAAGATTAAGTGATTTGATTACAGCCGTAAGTACTTACACAGCGGCAAAACGCCCACAGCTGAAGGGTTTCAATCTGGCAGAAAAAGGCCTATTGAGGACCTATGCCTGGAAGCTGAAGCCAGATAAATTCCAATTAGAATTTAGGCACATCTTTTGAACAGCAAGGACAATTAATCACTGAAACAAGCTACCAAGGGATGAAGTAGATTTCTCTGTCTGTGGAAACCTTTAAATAAAGAATGGTTGCCTTTCTGGGAGATACGCTTCAGCCAAACACAAGTTATTGTCTACACAAATAAAAATTATTGAGCTCAGAAGAGGTATAACTGGGCAAAGTTTAGAGTTTTGTAATTGAAAAAAGTCCAGGATTGATGATTTAATGGTGCTTTTTGAACTTAATCTGAAAGATTTTGTGGTGGATATCCATAGCAATCTATGTGCCTCTTGTAATTTGTTTACACATACAAATACTGGATCAGCAAAATGAAAAATCACTATTTATTTGTCTTATTTTGCATTTTCAGAATAGGTGTACCATATACTGCTATGCAACTTTGTTGTTTTTAGTGGAGTCATGAAGAAGTAACGAAGTAGTGTTTTGCAATTGTTTGCATATGTGTTTCAAATATAGATAACCTAAACCTGTGTTCATTGTAGTAGATACAAATATGCTTCAAGTATTAAACAAATAAAATAGAAGAAGACTGTAGAGTTCAAGGCATCACAGGGCTACGTATGGTTAACTTCAGTAAAAGTGGATAGCGCCACTTTGCAGTCAGCCAGTGAAGTCAATGGAACTAATCACGGTTAGGTATACGTATAAGTCTTCGAAGGATCAAAGTTTTAGTTTGATCACTGTAATGATTCAACATGACTGAATACATAGGGGAAATGGGCATATAGAATAAAACAATGTAATGTTTAAATCACCACTAACAAGTGACAGATATCTTTAAAGAGTTGGAGGTTAGGTAGAATATAGGTCCAGGTATCAGGCACCTCCCTGGGGACAGGGACAGCTGAGGCCAGGCTGGGGTGCAGGGGACAGGCAGGGCAGGGTTGAGGGGGAGCTGGAGACTGGCCCTGCTTCACTGTTGCTGGGACAGGGACTGATGGCCCATGGGGGTTGAAATGGGATCCTGGGCCATGGGCAAGCTGGGTAGAGACAATCAGGGCTGGTGGTGCCTTCAGGGTCCTAGCACTCGTTGCTTTCAAACATACCTCCTCTGGCCCCATGGAACCTCACTAAAACCAGGGCAAAAAAAGCTCTAAGTATGCCACCCTTCTTCATGTTACTGGGTCTGCTACCCCACTGAGTAGCAGGTTCAGGTTTTTCTTAACCTTTTTTTCATTGGCAACATACTTTGAGAAATCCTCGTTGTTGCCCTTTGCATTCCTTGCTAATTTCAGCTCCATCTGAGTTTTGGCTTTCCTAACTCCACACCCGCACACCTGGGCAATGCGTCTTTATTCCTGCCATCCCTGCTTCCCCATTCTGTGTGCTTCATTTTTGCATTCAAGCTCAGTGAGGCAATCACTGTCCAGACGTTGCTAGCCTTCTGCTATACTTGCCTGACTTTCTGCAAGCAATGGATTGCTCCTGCGCCCTGAGGAGATCATTCCTGAAGATCAACCAGCTCTCCTGTGCCACTTTGCCGTTCAGGGCAGTTTCCCATGGAATCTTATCAAGCAGATCCCTTAACAAGCCAAAATCTGTTCTCTTGAAGTATGTTATTCTAATTCTGTTACTCTGTTATTGCTCACTCCTCTCAAGACTTTAAACTCCACCATGTCCACTTCTCCAGCATCCAACACAGCCAAGTCTGCCATTAAGCTACACAACTCTGGCCAGCTTTGGGAGCAGTAAGTCTAGCAGTACATATCGTCATGTTGGTTTGTTGATCATGTAAGTCGAGAAAGTTTCCTTTACATTCTTCAGGAATTGCCCGGCTTACTTGCACCTAGACTTGTTGCCTTTGCAGGATGTATTGAAGTAGTTACTTTTCCCCATGAATACCAGGGCCTGCAGCTGTGAGACTTCCTTTGCTGTCTAAACAAGGCTTTATAAACAGACAGTATCCCACTGTTAAATATGAAATCCTGAAATTTAATTCATGTCGACAAAAGTGTTCAATTAAAAGTTGGGTAAACACTAGGTTTTTCTAGAGGTGGTATATCAGACCAAATAGTAAACGTTGCTGAAAATTGTAGATTAATGAGATGATATATAAATTGGAGAACTGGTTTTCAGAAATTTGTCACAGTCTAATTGAAAATTATTTCTTATCTAAAAGAATCTGAGGTTTTGTTCTAAATGCAGATGATAACACACACCCTTGAAAACAGTCAATTAAAAAATGTTCTTTAAAGAACATACAAATTCAGAAGATAATACCAAGAGGAAAATAATGAGGAACTGTATGAAGACTTGCCATAACATGGAAATGTAATTGAAAACATGTAAAGAAAAGTAAACAAACAGTAAGGCCCATTACACATGCCATCCAACAATAATTAAAAAAAAATCCTTAAAACAACTTACTTACCTATGTGTTCTGAAAATTATTACATTGATTTTTATTCTTATTGTCAATGTTGCACAGTGATGATAGTGCTTATAACACTTACCTCATTTATGTTCATTTCTTCTGAGCCTGCTTTGTGACATTTGTTCACTTTATTCATTTACTAAACTAATATTTATGGCAATGTGAGAGCTACATTTTAAAAAGAAACTGAGATTTTTGAAGTCTTTCACGTATTAAGGGCCAATCTTGCAGTAAAAATACCTTATGAAATCCATGGAGATTTCACTTGTGATCCGCATGGCAGGCATTATCTTTCCTGGACCATACAAAGGTACAAGAGAAGGCAGAGGTAATATGACAGACAAACTTATCCTTGAAGGGGAGCGAAAGAACAGAGGTAGCATCCTCCTTCACCGTAGTCTCAGGGCTGGTTTAAAGATACAGAACTTATGCTTCCTGTATGCTTCAAATGTCATTTGATAGATGTCACTGGAGTGGTTTAAGAAATAAAATATTTCATCACTATGTTGGCAAAGAAATATGTCAAGCTTCTTTGATATTCAAAAACAGAATTTCTAAAAAGAGAAGTACGACACAAAGTATGTCAACTGCATTTTGAGGTCATTCCTGTTAACTCGTTTGCCAAGGCAAGCAGCTCTGGTGCTGGCAGCTCTAGAGTGGTACACTGTGGGGTTTCCTGAGCAAGGGAAACCTAAGGGGAACCCAAGAGATCCACCAGGATTCTGCAGGTCTTTCAACGGCGGCAAAGGCGGGGCCAGGAGAAATGGTGGTAAAGCTTGTCCCCCCCCCGACACCCATATAAAGGAAACCCTTAGGGAGCACTAGCGATCAGGGGCACCAGGAGCAGGGCAGGCGAACAGGGTGTGCTGCGTCAACAAGGGTACGGCACATGAGCAAGGGTGCGGCATGGCAGTTTGCGTGGCAGTTTGCACAGAAGGGCACGCAGGAGTGAGAACTTCAGGGTAGAAAGGCTCTACAGAGAGATCAGGACAGGCAGGATTGATGTATGAGGTTCAGCAAGGCTAAGTGCATGGTCCTGCACTTGGGTCACGACAACCCCATGCAGCGCTACAGGCTTGGGGAAGAGTGGCTGGAAAACTGTCTGGCAGAAAAGGACCTGGGGGTATTGGTCAACAGCGAGCTGAGTATGAGCCGGCAGTGTGCCCAGGTGGCCAAGGTGGCCAACAGCATCATGGCTTGTATCAGAAACAGTGTGGTCAGCAGGACAAGGGTAGTGATTGTCAGCCTGTACTCGGCACTGGTGAGGCTGCACCTTGAATACTGTGTTCAGTTTTGGACCCCTCACTGCAAGAAAGACATTGAGGTGCTGGAGCGTGTCCAGAGAAGGGCAATGTAGCTGGTGAAGGGTCTAGAGAACAAGTCTTATGAGGAGTGGCTGAAGGAACTGGGGTTGTTTAGTCCAGAGAAAAGGAAGCCCAGGGGAGACCTTATCGCTCTCTACAACTACCTGAAAGGAGGTTGTAGAGAGGTGAGTGTCAGTCTCTTCTAAACAACAAGCAATAGGGCAAGAGAAAACAGCCTCAAGGTGCACCAGGGGAGGTTTAGACTGGATATTAGGAAAATTTTTTTCACAGAAAGGGTTTTCAAACACTGGAACAGGCTGCCCAGGGAAGTGGTGGAGTCACCACCCTGGAGGTATTTAAAAGACAGGTAGATGTGGTGCTTAGGGACATGGTTTAGTGTTGGACTTGGCAGTGCTAATTAAATGGTTGGATTCGATGATCTGGAACATCTTTTCCAACCTAAACTATTCTATGATTCTGTATATTTTTAAATACTGAAAAATGCATACTGAAGTCTTCAGGGATTTCTAAACCAGGCCATCCAGTTTCTAATTTAAAGACATGAACACTTACTATACATCAATAATCCTTTAAGTAAAATTGTAGCTTAAATGCTGAACATGATGATAATTCTCTCAATTGGAAAATGGATTCCAAATAGCTAATCTGCTTAAATAGATGCTTTGTAGAAAGATCTTTGTAAAAATACCTTTGCAAAACTGTTAAGACCGTTTCGAATAACGCATTCCACCTCCGGTTCTAAAAGGAATATGGCATCAGAATGCACACGTATCATCAGTCCTCATATCTGGTTTCAAACCATTTCTCTATTCATTTTGCAGAAAAGCAGTTCATGTATTACAAGATGATACATGTGCGTGCGCATGCATACACACAGACACAGGTATTTTCTCAGCTGGAATGAAGGCTGCTTTGTAATTAATTTTATACAGCTTACAAAACACAATGCACAGCTTTATTTCTAGAAGAATTCTTCGTATAACTTTTAAAATTAAGAATAATTTAATTTTTTTGTTCAATAATCTATTGGTTTGCATAGCAAATGACAATTATTTTGATGCTTGCAATTGCTTCCACAGCTATTAATAAATTCAGTTGAATGTTGGAGTTATTAGAGGTAAAATGTTCAAACACAGAAATAACTCAACTGAAAACCTATGGAGGCTGGATGAAAAGGTAATTGGTATTACTTTTACTACAGGATTTCTATAGTTTTAATACTGCTTCACCATTACAGTAGTTTAAGTATAGTACAACATCATTCCTATATCAAATATTTTAAAGTGTACGAGAGAAGACTGTCAGAAGAAGCTGTCAGAAGAAGGCATGGAAAGAATATAAAACTTACATATATTCACAGGATATTTGGAGAATATAGGTTTTATGTGCCTGGTTCAACCATGGCTATTTTTGCTGGTTTTGACTAATATATGAATGATGAATAGATTGATTCTTACACTTTCCTTGTTAACTCAGAAGTTAAATACGTAATGATCATATTCAAAACAGCAAAAACTCAAATTAAGGTATTTCACAAAGATTTAAAAAAAGAATTATTCAGGTTTTTTGAAATACAGAATTAAAAAAAATATTTTAGTTACAAGTATCTTACTGAAACAATGACATTTCTGAACCAACTCTTTAAAACCTTCTGTTTCAATCCTTTTTGTTTTGTTTTGTTTTGTTTTGTTTTGTTTTGTTTTGTTTTTTTCCCCCAGCCTTGAGAGAATAGCTATTCCAATCCTTAACAGATCTATTTCTAAGTGAGTATTTTTTCTTGAATAATTTGCCTTAGGGCAATATAGGTTATCGCCAATGAAATCCCTTTGCAAATGTTAATAGTTAAATCCTTGGAGATGTCTGTAAAAATAGTAGGTCAGAAACCAGTTCATTGTGAATTCTTAAGGAAAGCAATCTCAAGTATGTATGTAATAGATTATATGTTTATCCAGATTCTCTGAACATTAGTCATTATTTCTTAATTGCAGCTTTTGGTTTTACAGTGATACTATTCAGGGAAAACTGAGAACAAATTTATTGTATTTCTGAAGCAATAAAGCTCTTAGCCAATATAGCACAATGACTGAAATAAAGTATAAAGTAGCTGGTAATTGCCGACTCTTGGCAATTACTCTCAGAAACAGTAGTTCTAAATGACTGAAAAACATTGAGAAATACTTATATGTGTATTGTCATCTGATCATAGAATGTTCAGTTCTTCCAAAAGTGACTGCAAAAAAATCAAGCTTTTCATACAGAAAGTCAGTTTAAAAGGAAAAAATAAAGAGAGCATCCATGGTCAGCTAAATGTTTGGTGTTTTCCATGTGTGAAAGGTTGGGTTTTAATGCAGTGGCCAGAGGTATCAGAAGTACTTATATCTAGTCCCAGCCAGAAAAATATATAGCTTGTACATAGGTATTTGTAAATTTTAGTTTCAGAAAACCGAGACTTAGAGTAAGTAGATAAATCATCCAATGATAATGAAATATTTTATATGGTATCAAAATGAAATTCCATTAGAATTTCATTAAATCTGCATATATCTTCAAAACTTGTGACCCCCTTTTTCCAGTAAATTGTCTTCTGACAAAGCAGAAAAGCAAAGATCACAAATAGTTTTATATTCATTCTCTTTGTCCAGTGAATCATATATTGCTTCAGACAGTCTGAAATGTCTTCTCTTGTGGTTGATAAACACTGAAAACATTTTTTCGTGTTTTGTCTGACTGATGATGAGCTGAAAAGAAGTTATTCTTGTTGACATGCTTTGGGTTAATAGTTCTAAAGATTGTAAGTGACAAATGTCACCCTGTTGAGCATGTCTGCATATATAGTGTTTGAATAACTATTATTTTTATGTGATATATGGGGAAATACTACAAAAGCTTATACAGTTGCTGATAAATTTCTGTGACGGGTTAGATAATGTAATTGGGTTGTACTACCCCAAAGGCTGGTAACTCTTAGCTGTAGAAGGAGGTAAGGGCAACAGAGGTCAATGAAGCCAAATCTTCTGGTTTCCCTGGAATCCGATTTCATATACAGATCAGCACACAGCAGAGCAGGATTGCTGAAGGGCAGCCTTTCTGTAGCCCAGGAAATAAGATGTTTTGTCATTACTTGTAAAAAGCCTCGGGCTTTAAATTGACCTGGTAGTGCTGTCTCTCAGGACTCGTTTGCACTTGCCTTGTCCTGAGCTGGTGTTAGCTTGCTTTCCCTGTGAGAGCAATGGTCTAACTATCAGGTAGGTATTGCCTAAATTTATTTCAAATTTATATAGCACTAACAGATAGCCACTCTGCATGAGAGGAACTGCTGGTGACACCAGATTTAAATATGGTGTGGAAAAGTGTGGTACAGGATGACGCCAGAGGTTCCAGATTGTGAAAATAAATCACAGTGTTCAAAAGCCGATCAATGCAGGAGTGTACTTGTGTGAGCCAAGTGAAACCAACTCCAGAGAAAAAGCAGAGAGCAGAAAAAATGAAGACTGAGGCAGAAGAACTCTTCCACTATTAACAACATACTTCTTCAGGCAAAAACCTCAGGACACTGACGAGTTGTTGTAACACCCCACTTCTTACTAAGAAAGTCTGATGCTCTTGAACTTAGTACCTACTGGGAGAGCAGAAAGGTGAGCATAACGTCAGAAGTAAGGGATACACAGTAGGAAGTTAATATATGTTAACTGTTTTTACTGAGTCAGTGTTCTTTCTCTTAATTTTGACTTTTACTGATTAAGTTTTACTGTCATTGGAATTGTAACAGTTTGTAGCTATTGCTTGGATTTTGATTAGATTGCTGAGACATTAATTTGACAAAAATTCTTAACCCCATGTATAACACGTATTACCTTTTGTGCTGAATAAGAGATCCATATCTGTTTCTCATCTCTATCATGTGAATGTCTTTTGGACATCTCCTTCCTCAGACTGTGCTGTGATTCTTGTGGCTCTCAGACACTGATTTTTGTATCTCACTGAAGCCTGGACATCTTAATCTTATTGGCTTAAATTGTTATGTGACAGTTGATATTAAAAAAACTGTATTAAGTCAGGCAATAGCCAAACAGGCATAAGGAAGTTATTACTATTTTGCACAGGAGGCTAGCTTTAATTTTGTAAAAAAGACAGTCCATTTGGAAAGGAAGTGGAACCCAAATTAAAAGTTAATTAAAGACTTTTAGTTGAATGATTAAATAAAAGAAGAGCAATGTAGTTTTGCTTTTTCTTCAGGAAATGCAATCTAGTGGATGCCATCCTGTGCAACCTGCTTTAGGTGTCCCTGCTCTGGCAGGGGGGTTGGACTAGATGATCTCCAGAGGTCCCTTCCAACCCCTGTGATTCTGTGGTAACCAAGATACACTTTGCTATAAAATTGGCTTAGTAATGCATATCTTGCTTTTTACCTGGTACGATTACAGTCCAGTAGTGACTCTTTCTGTATGGAAGAGAAGAGAGTAACGTGTCCTTTTTTATTGACTGTTTAAAAAAAACCCAACCTTATCCTATTTTACTATTAATGTCACGAAGTGAGATGGTTTCTACTTGGTCATATTCTTAGCTGCTGTAAATCAAGTTAGTTACAAAGTCAATGAGCTATATCAACAGCCTGTAATCTATCTCTCAAATCATTTTGTAAAGCTGAATAAATGTAAAATAAGAGAAACTTTTGAAACTATGTCTGAGGAATTGTGAAATTCAATAAACAACTACAGAATTATATGGTTTAAGCATAAGTTAAACAGACAGTCCAGTTCATCAAACAGTTGTTAGTTACTTCTTTCTATAACTGTGTAAACCAATACAAATTTTTAAATAAAGCATTTATTTATTTAGTGTTCTCTAAATAAAGGCTCTAAAGGTTGTTTATTTTAGTTATACTGTCATAATGTTTAAATAAGAACAAAATTATTTCCATAGTCTCAGTTATTTTAATTCCATGGTTTTAAGAGTAATATTGGCTTGCTTATACTACCAAGTGATGTACAAATTTGTGTGCCGTAAAAGTACATATCCTTATTGGGTACACATGGTCATGCAGTTATTCTGCTCCTAGTTCCTTGCCCATTGTGCTGTGGATTCAACATTACTCTAGTCTCCTTCTGGAAAAAGGACATACAAACTCAAGATAAATAACTCCTTGTCCCAGCTAACTTCAACATTCAGAATTATACAAAGGTGGTGGAGTATGAAAACTCCTCATCAGCCATATTATATTCTTCAATTCAAATATTGAAATCCCAAAATCTTTCAATTCTTTAAGGCTTTTTTTTAATTTATTTTTTGTTTTTACAGTCTCAACTTGATTTATGAGAAATCGTCACACAGTCAGGGTAGAGAGACTCTTTACATACAGATTTATGCATTTCATTTCTTTAAAAATGTAACCATTATTGTATAGGATTGAGTTGGCATTCATCTCTGAACTGTCTAAATGTATAATCTAAATTATTTTAGTGTCCCTTATAAATCAGCAAGAATAAAGAATGTTCCAAAGGTTACTGTACATGAGCTATCTAAGGATACTGTGGGGGTACTTATCCCTTTCTGTTACACACAGGGGGAAGGTAAGGACAGAGCTTTTAGTTTTTGATTAGTAGAGCTAGATGAGATAAATCCCATCCCTTTTATTTTAACATTATCAGATCATGAGAGTTGGAGACATTGTAGGCTGAGTAGAAAACACTCTTCTCAAAAATGTAATTTTCTCCAAGACAAAGTAAAATGTGTCCTCGAGGTATTTAAAAGATGTGTAGATATGGTGCTTGGGGACATGGTTTAGTGGTGGACTTGGCAGTGCTAGGTTAACAGTTGGACGTGATGATCTTAAAAGTCTTTTCCAATGTAAATGATTCAATGAAAACAAAAGTTACACAGAATTTCTTCCATTAGATGGAGATAAACCTTCTGTCCAAGGGAGATGTTGCAGTGATCCTCACTGGAAGACTGTTGTGCATCAAAGAGTTAGTGTTCGACATAACAACTAGCTGGCCCAATCCTGTGCCATCCTTTGCTGTGCTGTGCTGGATATACACCTTGGCCTTCAGGACTTTGCTGTGCTGAGCATATCCCCATGTCTGTAGGACAAAATTAGCCAGCTCATTGTAACAGGAGCTGTAGGCAGGTCCCGCTTGGTACAAGCAACTATGCTACGTGTGTTGCCTTGCCTTGCCTTTACCTAAAAGTGTAGCAAGAAGTTCTCTGTTTGATAGTAGAAATAATGAAGACAGTTGTTTTCTTGGAAGAAAATCCTGTAATAGTTTGAATAACCAAAATGGGGTAACGCTTTCCACAGATTGGGTCTTCATGGTCTGCTACCTGTGGACTGGAGACCTATTCAGTGCTACACATCTCAGGGTTCCCGCCATCTAAAGAGATGTATGATTGTCTATCTTAGTCTCTCTTTCTTTGTAGTGTTAGCTCTAGTAAATAACGTTTTAAATGATACTTTACAATGTGTGAGTGCCTTTCTTCCCGGTATCATAAAGCCTCATCACATCCTGGTGCAAAACAGATGGTCAAAAGTTTATTGTATAAGCACAGAGAATAAGATATTGTCTAATAATTTAAAATTGTTCAAGAAAGTATTCAAGACATTCTTTTTCCTAGAAACAGAAAGTCCTTATAATCTGTCTCATCATTGTGTTGTCTGAACACTTTCCAAGTTGTGCATTAAGTAGCATATATATGAAGATTATGACATGTAGTTCGTTCTTCTGTGAAAGAAATTGTGCAGGTCTGCGGTTTAAGTTTTTCAATATGTACAATTTTCTATCTGTGTAAAATCGTTATCTTTAGGAAAGGATGCCAAAAGAGTGTTCTTCCTATTTCTGGCAGCTTTTTCACTCCATACAGGGGCTCTTACCATTGTCATCTGCACAGGGAAGCATTACCCTTCTGGATAAAAGTTCTGTTGACTCAAGGAGCAATGCTGACTGCTCTGATTGTCTCTTGAGAGGCTTAGGTTGCTATTTTAGGTAGCGTTTGGTATGTTAATTGAACATCGAATGTTATATTTGATGCATTTGCAGGATCCTCCACTGCTGAGAAGTGTATTGCAAGGGTTTTCAAAGATCTGATGACGTCATTCTCAAATGCAGTTAATGGGTTTTATTCACACTGCAGGAAACAAATACACATTCGACCAAACAAAAACACATACAACAGAAATGAGGACAGTGGTCTCTCAAATCTTCTGAGTGAACTGGTGACAGTAGAGAATATAAATAAGGATACTTTGTGAGAGAGAGAAGGTGATATTTTCTAATACAAATACCTGGTCTTTTCTGTGCCTCAGCTATGGAACTTTTTAGGGCAAATGAGTAAAGAAAATCGTAGAAGGTATAGTAATATGTGAAACGAAGTATAAAATTGCTCAGTATGTTGGCTATAAAGGTTTTAATGCTAATTCTATTATTTCTCTGCTCTAGTCGTTAAAAATCTGAGATTTATTTCGTTCATTATGGGAGTTTAGACTTGCTTTTGCTAAAATTGAAGACATTAGAGTTTTACTAGCACAAATACTGAGTTTTCTCAGGGTTTTCTGTCTACTCAGTGGGCAAGAATTTCAGTTGATAATTAGAAAACCTCTGATGAATTTTCAGGCTCAATTGCTGAACTAGTCTTGTTTTAGCCTGCTTTATAAGTAGATATTTAGGCACTGACTGTCCCTTAATCTAAAAGCATAATTTTTTGAACCATTTGCGTCTTTATTTTCAGGAGGTGCTGTGTCTATTGCTGGAGAGAAGTAAAACATAAAGGAATTTATGTCATCTCTTCTTAAATGGCACAATATTCTCAACCTGTGAAAGTCCACTTTTTCACCTCAGATTTAGAATGAAACAGCAGCTGATATAAGAGTATGTACAGTCGTCACCTCTAAAGGTTTTACCCAAGGGTGTATGGATTTGCATAATTCTGAATTGGTCTGGGTTAATGCATAGAAGGAAATCAGAGGCCTTAGCAACTAGAGAAACCAGATAAACCAGATGAGACCACATGGCAGAGATCTCTGATAAGAATGACAATAAGCTAAGGAGTAGAACAGAGAATCTGACTTCACTGAAATAGTAGTAAGTTCAAAAAAAGGAAAATTATTGAACCCAAGCCAGAGAGTGCTCATCTTCAATACACCTCAGCTCATTCCACCTGAAAAAAAGAGGTGCTTGAGACTTTTCAGTTACAGCATGCTTGAACATATTGCTGCAGTAAAAAACTCACTCTAATTTAATTATAAATCAACAAAACCTTCAGCCGTAATGGTAGCTAAACATGAGCCATCAAAAACTAAAATGAAACCAAACTGGTTATTTTAATGTTAACTCGTTCAATGTAATTATTGTATTAAATTTACAACTGTAACTGTAAGTTAAAAATTTTAGTTGTTAAATTCCTCTAGATTTTTTTAAATTATTATTATTTCTAGTTTATATTTCCTCGTCACATTCAGTTTTCTCTTTCTAAAGAGGTAAAGACTTTATAGTTTTTATTCACCTATCCCCCCATAACATTTTGAGTTTAAAGCCTTTCAGAATTTGTGGCGTTATTTATTAGAGGACAGAACTAGGCAGATTCACCTCAAATCTGAGGCAGACTTAGGGTCCTGTCACAAGCATATACATATTATCAAATACAATTCATCTATACTTTTATACAAATGCACACAGAAAAAAATGCACAGTAGAGATCAATTTTATGAACTAAATTTACAGTCAATGGCCCATGCTAGTTTCTAACAATAATAATATTACTGAGTATCACATGCTATCACATTTTAGTCAAAAATTATGTAGGACAGCTTCTTGTAATATATGTTTAATGTAATTATTAAAAGAAGAAGATACTGCCTTGAAACAGTGAGGTAATGAGATTCATTTTGAGGAGACAGACTTTTTTCTCATATAACTTTTAAGGAGTTGATAGCAACTAGTAAAAAGGCAGAATACTATTTTCTTATTGCTATTATCTCTAAATTGTTTAAATTGCTGCTGAATAGAGGGAAAAATACAAGCTCTGAAGCTCGATGTTTTGAAGTAGACTTTTATGCAGTGCTGAAACTAGGACACTAAAATTAACAAGGCAACTGTTCCTATCCATAAACTTTATGTGAAGATTTGGTGCTTTGTTTATTTGCAGGTGATAAAAGTTGATAAACTTTTGAATAGCTTTCTTCAGGACAATTATTAACAGTGGAAAACAGTGTGTGTACATATAGACAGAGAGAGATATGCAATTTTGTTTCACACAGTGTTTAGGTTTTCTGGTGTTTTGTTTTGAATATCTAGAAATGCTGTTGCTGGTTGAACCTAGTTAGCAATTAAGCACCCACCAGCTGCTCACTCAGCCAGCACCCCATCTCAGGAGGATGCTGTAGAGAACTGCAACAACAAAGGTGAGAAAAAACTCATAGGTCAAGATAAATTTGGTTTAATAAGTGAAGAGGAGGGAAAAAGGGAAAACTGAAAACCAAGTAATGCAAAAAACAGTCACTCATCACTTCCCATGAGCAGATCAATGCCTGGTCAGTCTCTGAGCAAAGGATAACTTGGAAAGGCTCCTGCTTTCCCCTTGCCCCCCCTATGTTTTTTATTGCTGAGCATTATATTATATGGTATGGAATATCCCTTCGGTCAATTGGAGTCAGCTGTCCCAGCTGTGTCCCCTCCCAGCAACTTGCCCACCCCCAACCTACTTGCTAGAGGGTAGACTGAGAAATGGAGAAGGCCTTGATGTCGTGCAGTGTTCAGCAATAGCTAAAACACTCGTCTGTTATCAACATTGTTTCAGCCACAAACCCGAAACACAGACCCATATGGGCTGCTTATGAAGAAAATTGATTTTCTCTCAGCTGGACCCAGTGCTAACACTTATGTTAAATAGTTCAGTGGGAGAAGCTTGACATCACGTAAGAGTGGAATAAAATGGAGGAATGCCGCTGAGATTGGTTGATCAGGGCAGGTAACAGAACGTGTGTTGCAGAATTTTCAAAAACTGAGGTAGAACATTGAAGGTAAAATTATTGTTCAGAGGATTTTTTTAAAATTGTAAATATAGAATTAAATTGATTCATGACATTAAGAGAATTATGTTTATTCTGAGTATGGGAAATATAGTAAGCTCTGTTAGTCTCATCAGACAAAGTATACATAGAAAAACAGAAAACAATATAAGCCACAATGCTTAGCCAGTGTGTATCAAGAAGCAAAGGCTGCAGCTGACTTCCTGCACAGTTTAGTTCAGACTGGATCTTATGAGGGGTTTCTGCTGAATTCTGTTTTTCAAGCCATCTGTTTACTTTCATAAATAAATTCCTATCTGTGTATCACATTAATTGTTGACAAAGCTACCTTTAGAAGGACCTGCAAGATGTTACTGTCCTTGTACCACTGCTTGCTTACACAAGTAACTATAGAATCAGTAGGTGATATCGATTTAACATAGATTTAAAGTTAGATATCAAAATCCCACCTAATTACGTTATAGTCCTTTTACAGAGAAAAATAGACACTTCCTGAGGCCAACTCATCTCATCTCAGTCGCATCCTTCAGGACACACCAAATGAACTGCTCCCTGGAGGTACAGGTATTAACTATTCTTCACTCTGCTCTTCTCTAGGTGATGTGACTCAGACTAAGATTCCAAACTGTTACGTGTTTGGCGTTTATGCAAGTTATAGCCCATGCTACTTCATATACAAATTCATATGTTGATCCTATAGTTACCTTGAATATCAAAATTGATCAAAGATAATTAGATCATGTATTTGTTGTTTGGAAATCAGCATAGCTCTGTTGCTTCTAAAGAGAAGTAGGCTGAGTAAATTAAATAGAGACATCTAAATCTTGCAGATACAAAGTTATGTGAAACGATTTGTGTTCTATGCTTTTAAAATCAGAAGGATTAATATGGCGTTTGTCATTTGGGAGCTTCACTGAGCAGCTATTGCAGCTCTTACGCAACCTATTTTCAGGAAACTGACTCGCATAAAAGAATAACTGCAAAAAATTGAATTCAAATGTATTCTCCCTTGTTGCATATTCCGTGTATTTTTTAGCTTATTCATGTAGCAGTTAATTTGCCATTGAAGACTGGCAGTCATGCCAAGCTGAGGAAAATTATCATTTACTTCCTACTATAAAGTTCTCTGCAAGGCCAAACAAGTGTCTTTTTTAAGGTTTGTGTGGGCAATAATATTAATAGGTAGAATTTGCCTGTTTCCTCAGGAATAGTTACATGTAACAATTTTCCAGAGTCTAGTCAGCAGTTTTTATTAACAATTGCAAGAATCTTTTTTGTTTCTTTGCTTTTGAAGTTTCAGCTCAAACATAAAGAACAATGAACCCGAACCATCAAAAAATTGTTGACCCTAAAAAAATACAAAGTTCTGTTGTAAAAAAGAGTTGTTTTTCTTTCAGCTCAATAGCCTGGAACTGTGTGTGCTATTTACACCAATAAATTCACAAATGTTTAGGGCCTTTTCAAATATTTTTTTAAAGTTTAGAACCAATAAATGAATTTGTGTGCCACATGAATTTCTCAAGTAGTTCAATGTGCTTTACCTCAACAAAATGTCACAGAAAAACCACCGTGATTCTAAAAGTGAAGATCATGCTGCATTTGAGTATTCTGTTTCCACAAGAGATATGTGAACTTACAAAGTGTTGCTGCTTTTACAAGTTCTTAACTGACTTACTATTTAAGTTGGAAATTGAGTTATGTGCTATTTATTTTTGGTTTTTTTGCAGGCTTAAAAATTAAAGCTGTACAAGGAAAGGCTTCATTAAAATTATAAAACACCCCATAAGCTAGAAGGTAATTACAGTATGCAGTATTTTGGTTTTGTGTGTTTTATTTCTTTGTAGTATAATATTATTATTATGTTATATTCATATAAAGAATATTTATTATGCAGTGAAATTAAGATGTAAATATAGATAATTTCTGTGAGTGATACAAAGGTTTTTAAATATAAGTTAGTTAATATAAAGTTGTTGAATGTTTTTAATGGAAAAAAAATCTTTCAGAAATAATAAAGTTATATGTCAATTTTGCCAATAATGTTCATTAGATGCTGAATACTACCAAAACTACTTATCTATAAATGAAAATAATTTTGAAGATTTGATCACAGATATTAAAATGCAAACAAGAACATTTTAAAGTCACTTTTGAAGGTGAAAGTTTGATTTTTCATCTTTCTTTCTCCTTCTCTCTTCCCCTTTTTGGTCTCATTCCCAGTAGAATGGAGGCGAGAAATGATTTCTTTTTCATGGTGACTTCCTCGGAAAGCATTATTACTCAGTGATGTACACCTTCAGTACATGACTGTCCAAGTGAAGGGCTTTCCATCACAGTGTTCTTTCCTTGAACAGTGACTACCATAGAGTATTATTGATTTGCCTGGTGTATGATGATTCAGAGGTTAGACAGCTCAGAGTACAGTTGTTTTAGAACTTTTATGTCAAATAAACTCAAACGTGATTCTGTAGATGACAAACCTCAGGCGTTTTCTGCCCTCTAGTGAAATTATACTTCTTAGGTTTTGTATTTTGTTTGTACATAAATTATTTTTTGACCCCAAACTAAAGAAATACAATTCAAGAAAAAAGAAGTAGTTTTACAATTGTTACATGTAATGTAAAAGCCTCTTTCCAAAAGATATTTGTCAAAACCAATGTTAGCACAGGTACGGTCGCCTTGTTTTCCAGGCTTTAAGCAAATGTAAAAATATACCATCAGAAAAATACAGCCTCAAGCCTTATTTTTTTTATATAACTCAGTGTTCAGTAACGGAATGTTTATAGGATTTCAGCATGAACTGTCATCTCCCTTTTGCATTTTTGTAGAAGTGTCCCAGACAGAACTAGTGCTTGAAACGGAGAGTGGTTTATTCATCAATATACCCACTTAGGATAGGAGGGAACCCTTTCCGAATCTTTCTGATTCAGAGAACAAGCTTGTTTCACACTGGTTGGGTAAATTTTGTGCAGGCTGTCCCCCAGGCTTTGCAGGAGTGGCGCCGAATCAGGCGCAGCTGCCATCTGTATGGTAATGCTGCCCTGCTTTGAGTTATAGCACACAACAAGAATAAGACCGAGGCAGGAGTTTGCACCTGCAGCTAGGTACAGGCGCTGCAGTTGCTGTGTGCGGTCTCAGCGTGTCTCTTGCTATAGGAGGCCATCGGCCAGATTTACCTTCTTGGCAGGCTGATCAGAAGTATCTGGGATAGAAGTGCCTTGAGAAAGTAAAGAAGCTGCAAAACTGGGATTAAAGGAGCTGCATATATTTAGTTGATAAGTGTTGGGTTTAAGGTTAAAGAAGTGAAAAGGCTCTTTAAACTCCTGCTGAGCCCTCATCTGATCTCAAATCCCTCTTCCAAATCATGCAAAACAGAGACATAGGTCAGTGTCTTCCATAAACCAGCTGAGTGCTCTAACCCTTGTGCTATTAACTGTTCATGATACCGTTTTCCAAAGTGCTGTTTTCATTTTGATGTAGTGTAACCCCAAATTTTTTAATGTAATCATTTTCTTTTTGAAAATGGAATTCTTGTTTTCAAGGCAATCCATACTTAAATGGTAACGTAGACGTTAAAATGAAGTGAAAGCAAAATATTCAAGACTTCAGGTTTAGAACACTTGTTCTTATCTTCCAAAAATTTCTTAACATCATGATTATTAAAGCCTTTGTTTTTGCAATAGCATTTCCTGTGACTAGGTCACACCATTATGATTATCCTGAAAGACAGAGGAAAATACATAAAGCTGATAAATCTCTATAAGACTTTACAGGGCAAACAGCTGAGGTCCATAAAACTTCAATTCAAAAAGGTCAGAAAGAAAGGCAGAGCAACTCAGAGCCACACAAATCACTAGTGCTTCCCATCATGCTCCATGTCCTAGAAGCAAGTGATTAAAGTAAATCCAAGCCTTTCTCTTACAGTGATAAACAATAATAAACTGTTCACCTCCTTTCATTAATATTGTAGCGGTGTCAGTTTTGATCCCAGGGGAAGCTGTAAAAGTGTAGTGAGGACAGCTGAAAGTGCCGTCATCACGCCGTTGCAGGAGCACTCGTACCAGATAGACAGATGTCTGGTGACTGCAAAAAGGAGCAGGACTGAAAGCAGCTGTAACAAGAGATCACAGGCAGGAGATCCACACTTCAGAAGAGAAAGACAAACTCTAGCTGACCGCGGGGGAAAGTATATTGCACAATTCAGAAAGTTCAAGGGTGGCGTATTTCCTCTACCTCGTCAGTAATCCTGACATGAGCTTTCTGTTCTGTGTCATATACTACAGATCCTGTCGCGCAGTATTTCTGATGTTCAGTCATCACAGATATCAAACAAAAATAAAAGTAAACAAGAAGATCAGTACCACATAAAACTCAATAGACCTTCCCAAATCTAATAAATACTCTCTCAGAAATGTAATTCTCATTGCTATTCATGGTGTTAGCAAACGGCCATTGGATCATACCAGTCCCTTATATGGGGAATCAGAAATCTCTGTCATGTTACAATAAAATGCCTGGACCTTCACACTGTCCTCATTGAACAATATGAATGCAGTAAGTAAAATACTTTTTCTGTAAGTATTTTTAAATCACTGGTGCAGTATTAAACTTTTAAAAATATTTAGTAAAATTCCCATGAGTATACATCTTAGTGAAAAATAGTAAAGACCTCAAAATGGTAGTGCAATGTTTTATGGATTGTGGAGCTGACTTCAGGTTATTAGAAACCAGTAACAGCTAATGTATTTTTACCAGCTATGTTCTTAAATTTTTTTGCAAAATGTACTAAGGGTTTTTTTTTCTTGAAGAAAGATTTCTTTTTTTTAATAGAAAAGCAAAAGAAAGCCAACTGTAAAGCAGCAGATAATTCTTGCCAATTCTGTTAAGATTATACGAGCATGTGTGGTTTATACTACATAGTTTTCTTTTGCAGTTGCATTTGCCCCTAGTGTATACATTCTCAGAAGAGCAGGCTCCCTCAATTATTAACTCACTGACTGTGAGCCTTCGGAATAAAATACATCTTTCTTTAAGCAGTGCCTCAGCAATAAGGATTTATTTGTCCCACAGAAGCCTTGGTGACTTCTAAGTACTTAGGTCAACAAATGCTTTGAAATTGTATGTTTTTGTTCACTCTAGACTTTCTCTTTATTCACAAAAAAAAAAAAGTCCAAACAGAATAAAAAGCTTAAGGGGAGAGATAAAGAGATGGAAAACTGAGGAATTCAAGTCTTTATTTTTTTATCTTTACCTTGGAGTGGACTTTTCTGATTGCCCTTTGCATTTTCTCTTGACAGACATCACAGCAGGGACTTGCTTTCTCAGTGTGTACTACCAATGAAATATGGTTATCTGTTAGCTTTGAACGACATAAAGAATAATACCTAAATACAAATAAAATGATACTGGAAGAAAGAAGAGAACACAATGGGGACCTAAGAGGCAAGACCCATAGAATATTCAAAGAGCATATTACTCCTGATATTACTGCTGTTTTGAAATGTATTATTTTACTTCACAGTTCCTGTTCTATTTCTGCAGCATATGTGTCAGCCTTCAGTCCTTTAATGGAATATTTTCATTTCTTTCTCAGCAAGACTAAGTTCCTCTCGTGTGCAACAGCATCTTAAATGCAGAGTGATTACTGCTAACCAGTGGGAATGTATCAATTTTGTATTTAATCTGTAACTGCAGATTAATGGAACAGTGTCTATTCATTTCAAATAACAAACTAAAAATACTACATTCAGATAAAGAACCAGTGCAGATGGGAATATCTCTCAATCCACTGTGGAACTGATTCTTCACTCCACTGCATAGTTAAGTGCATAAATTTGAGTTGGGAACAGGAGGGAGTAAGACTGAGCTTTAGTGTCTCCCCTGCAGAGATTCTGCCTTCATCTACTTCCCAATCTTTTGCTTCCGAACCTAGACTTAATCTTTACCTCCACATCTCGGTCTTTCCCTTCATAGTCCGTAACAGAATATGTTCCTTGACACATGATCACTGCAGAAATACTTCAAAGAAATTAAAATCTGTATTGCCACTTTGAGTACAGTCTACTGCCCTGACTCTGAAACCTTCAGGCCAAAGAGAATTGAGACTGCATTAACCCTTACTTACTGTCTCAGCAAGATAGTAGTAACTGAGCCACAAGAAAGATGTATTTTTTCAATAGAATTAAGAACCTTAATTCTGAAAATTGCTTTGATAAGCTTTCATTTTATGTTGAGGGACTTTTATATGCTTAATATGTAGACATTAAAATTCTACTATTTATAAGTTTACAAAATATAAGGTACCAAAATTGAGAGCTATTAAAAAGTATATATGTACATATGTTTGTTTGAGCTTTGAAGTATTTGCTTGAGTTGACTGCTTGTAAATGGTCCTAGATTATCCTACTGCATCATCAAATTCTGCCAGCATACAAATACAACATATTTCTCTTTTTATTTAATTTAGGATACACAGATATATGCAAAGATAGGACCTTCTCATGTATACAAATAAGTTTATTTGCTTTCAGGTTACCTTTTCCTTCAGTACCTGTCAAAGTTTTGTGACTTATTATTACAGTTTCAAATTCAAAATTAAAATTCACTTGTTCTCTCTGGTTGCAGTGTCTATGTGACACTCCTTGAAGGATATTTTCTGATGGGGTAGATTTCTATTAATGAAAAATGTAAAAATGGCCATGCAAAGACAAAGCAAGATGGCTATGGCCATTTCATCTCTGCTTGAACAAAATGGAGATACAGTAATAGTCCTGCAGAAGCCCAGAGGATGGCTCCTTGTGGCACTGTAGTCTCTTCCAAAGGAAGAGGAATTGCTTTAGCAGGGCAGGGTATTGGGATGTGCGGCTTGCATATAGGGCAACCGCCAAGGTGAGAAGCAAGGGTCACAAAATGTGCTTTCAGCCCCTGCAGCAGTTCCAGCTGAGTTACCAGCTTAGATGATAAATTCAAAATGGCAGACTTCATATAGCAAAGTTTTATGTCACTTATGATACAGATTACTCAGATTTAAAGTGACAATACAAGATTCAGGAGATAATAAAACTGACAAAACACATTACTGAAACACACGGAAAGCACCTACTTTAGTGACTTATTTCTTGTCTATAAAATCAGTGGGCAAACTCCCACTGAACTAAAGAGCAGAAAGAGCCCTTAATGCTTCAAGTTAAACGTTACTTAGGATGGGGAAATAGAGTGATAAAGTGCCTTTCACACTTCTTCCCCCACAACCAAATTCTGTGTCACTCCATTCATCATGCCAGAAAAACAGCTTAAAAAAGTAACTGTTTTGATCAAAGCTGAAAAAAAGCATAGTGTTTTAAGTAGTCTGCTAAATATCTACTTTTTTTTTTTTTTTTGTAGGAAAAGAAAAAAAAAGATTTAGTTGTTATACATGACTCAAATGAGTCTCAAAATTGGAGAGGTGATTCAAAATAATCCTGGACTATTACTGTTAAATAATCGCCTGGCTTTGTTAAATGAGCTTTTACTCTTATTTTTATTCTTATGGAGCAAGTCAAATAATTAAATTCATAATTAAATTCATATTTTATTCAAAGAATAGCCACTCTCAATACTGACAATTCTTCTGGCTGTTTCAGAGACAATTAAAAAAAAAAAAAATCCTTCCCCTTTCTGATCTATATTTAAACTTCTTATTTCATAGCTGAGATATTATGCTGATATACCATGGGGAAAACAAGTTCAGTGTGAGTGGTTTCAAGATTATATGATATTTTTCCCAACTCTTTTAATACAGAAATTTCAGCAAACTATCATCAATTTCTACATAAATTAAAAAGAAATTAAAACAAAAAACAAACTAACAGTTTGTTTCAATTCTATTTGCCTTTTTTATTTTTTTACTAGAGGAAGATTTAAAGAAGGCAAAATTAGTGAATGTAATCATTTAAATTTTAAAGATTAGCTTAAATATATTTGATGTTCAAGTCCAGAAACCAGCATTTGTTATGAAGTTCAGAGAAAGGACATGAACCTCTACAGACTTAATCCAAATCTTTACACATCTCTGATTTTTTCAGATGCTTTTTCTTAAACTTCAGTGACACTTTTGTCACATTTTCACATATCAAACTCCTTCTGGATTATCATTTTAAAGAGATTTATTTATTTTGCAGTTGAATAGCAAAAGAGACAAATACAGCTGGAAAAAAATGATAATGAGGAATGTTATTGCATAAGGGATTGAGTATGTAGTTATCTGCCTGGACCTGTTTGTCAGCTTTGAACTAACAAAATATCTGGAAACTGTAACTCACTTGGCCTTCCTGTGCCTTTAAACAAAGAAAAAGCAATTAGAATGGCAGGAAGAAAGGAAGATTGCTGGTTGTTTTTTCTAAAGAAGTCTTAGGTACTAAATGTTTTCTCCCTGCAGCCCTGAGAAAGCAGGAATGGTAAGCATTTGAATGAGATGTGAAAGCTGGGCTTAAAGAAGTGTCAGGAAAATAACAATTTCTAAGTGCATGTTAAGGTTAGCATGTTAAGAAAGCCACAGAGGAATTAGATGTATAAGCACCAGGGGTGTACACCATAATGTTTTTCATTTTTAACTGAAACATGCAAAACCACTATTTTCTGATTGTTTAGATATTAAAAAAAAAAAGGATGGATCATTGTAATTGTTTTCCCTGGTTTCTACATTCATCGGTGTAGTCAACATAAGAGAATACTTCACTAAATACCACATTTGTCAGAAATAGGTTAATAAATTAGCCAGAGTCTTAATCCCCATTTGTAAATTTATGTAATTTATGAGAGTATACCATATTAACTCTTAAAACCCAGAATCTCAGGCCTGCAGGATGACACAGACTTGATATTAAAAGGTGTCTGACTGCTGCATCCTTGTCCCTGCTCATCTTTTCTCTTCAGCAATTTTAATGGCTTCATGTTCTGTAATAAATTCCAGATGGGCTTCTTTTTCTCCCTGGGAAAGTCTTCTCTTTATTACTTCTGAAGGTGACTCAGGATCCTCTCTCTGGTACAAAGATATTCTTTTTTCCTCCTAGAAGCCTGCAAGTCTCTAACAAATTCCCTGTTCTACCATTTAATACGGAACTTCTACTTGAGCGTGTTGTTTTGATCTTAAGGAAGTGTAATTTCTCCCAACCCTGACTCAGTAAAAGGCACTGAAGACAAGGCAACCAGGCAGATTTCTTCCCTATCCATCTTCTTCCTTCTAACAAAGTATGCAATTACAATATGCGCACATATAACTGTATACACATAGTGGTATATATGTACTTTATAATTCATAGTTGTTCATTTTTACCACCTATTCTTACAAACAGTATCCTAACCACCAGGGGAAAAAATAAAGAAAAAAAAAAGGAAAGCTAAAGGAAAACAAAATACTTACAAATGTTATGACCTAAAAAATAGTAAACACTGGCTGGGTTCTTTAGGAACAATTTTCAAAATAGAAAAATTTGAAATTTAGAAATTTAAAAATTAAATCTCTTCAAATTTTTTCTAATGCTATAAGGGCTAGCAATATACTGTTATTTTACACGAAAGTTGAGTTTCTTACAGTGGACTCAAAAATCTGGAATTCTTATAGAAAAACATCAAATTTAGTAAGCCTTCTGAAAAAAAAAAATCATTAATGTTGGCAAGACATATGTTGGTACTGCGAAGTACTATGGAGACACTTAAGCTACCTGTAAATTTCAGCGGAACAGTTAAATTTTCTTACCCAAAGATCCTTGTCATAGCTGGCAACACTGTTTTTGGTGCCAAATCTAGCAGGTAAGAAGGTTGGACTGGATAATAATTTATTTCATTAATGTGACTGCATTGGAGACCCTAATTCTCCTTTCTAACACAAGTTTGGTCCTTGAGGCAGAGCTGCTGATTATGCCACCTTCATAGTCCAAAAAAGGACAAATCTTAGTACGCTCTGAGGACTTAAGTTTTATAAAAAAACTTTTTCTGAGGCTTCAGTTTTACACGGGTGATGGAGGGCATGAACATAGTACTGTTATTTGGAGTAATTTTCCTTTAAAGAGTGACTTCTTGCTCTGTGTTTTTCAGTTCAGGCCAACTGCCTTAGTGCAGAGGCAGGCAGACCTTCACTTTCACTTGCAAGCGTAAATGTCTGTGATTTTTTCAGTCTGACAGTGTTTCTTACGGCCAGTTACTGTTGGCACAGCCAACAGTTAATCTCCAGAGTGTTTCTGGAAGGCCAGAGAAAGTGGAAAGGGTTCTTCTTACGTTGACCTGATATCAAACTCTTTCACTTGCAGCCCATGCAAGAGAATCCCAGACCCCTGGCAAGTGACCATTTTCCGTGTGTTGAAAGCTAGGCCAAAGACACGTGATCTCTCAAGTAAGTGCCTTGAGCAGCATCCAAAGGACCACAAAGGACAGAATCTCTTTTTCTTTCCCTCGTCCTTGGAAGATCACTGATAGCTTTTTTTTTGTCCTGAAAAATATTTTTAAACTGTATAATGAAGATTTTGAGTTCAAAATGTGAGTAAAAATATGTAACAATTGACAGCGTGCCTTGTTTCCTGAAAAAAGGCAAACCACCCTCTCCTGTCACTATCATCACTTTGGTCATTATGGGCCTGGCAAAAGGAAAAGGTACTTAGTGCCAGGGCCAAATAGGAGGGACATCAAGGAAGACGGCTGTAGGACATATCATTATGTCTCGCTTCTGGAGTCTGAGGAGGACAGCATACTCTCCCGCTCTATGCAGAAGCACTTTAGTTCACAGCAGATGATCTTACAGAAAAAAAAAAAAATAATGTTTACAACTCTGCTTCTATGTACTCTAGAGGCACGGTTAAACCTTAGAGAAAGAGCAGTGAAAGACTGACATGTGAAAGGTATGAAACTGAGTCCAGTCAATGACCTCACATTTATCAACTTTCCCTATGCTTCCGATGTAGATAGGGCACGCCAGTGAGAAATGACATGTTTCAAGGGGAGCTCTACATCTTATAAAATGATGGAGCAGGATTGCAAAATGCCTACAGTAAATGCTGGGTGAGCAAGAGGCAGGAAATGCAGGAATCTGCTGCCAAGGCTCATGTCCAGGGATCTGGAGGGAGAGGTGGAAAACCTGAGGTATTCCCTTGTAGCAGCTCAGACAAAATGCCTTATGGGAATATTCTTGTAAATAAATGCTCTATAAACATGGATGATAGTTCAAAAATCTGCTCAATTCAGGTAATCACAGCAGAAGGAAATATCTCTGCAAATAATTTTATCTGCCATATCTGAGTTCAATTTCCTATGAACAGCAACATAACTTGGAAAAAAAAAAAATCTTAAGGTAGTTATCTTCCCATGGCCAACAAGCTTTTTACAAATTAAGCCAAAATTCACTAATTATTGCCACACAGAAGTATGTAAATCCAGGTTCCCCAAAGGCACAGTCTGTTTCCCCAAAATGTGACAAGTACCATGGAAACAGTAGAAGTTACAAGATGCACGAGCATTGTTGTTTAATGAACTTGAGCTTTGTTTTTACTTAAATACAGAACCTTTGTACCATAACATTTTCTTCATCTTCTCCTTAGCTTTTTCTCTCTCTAATTCTGTCACTGCTCTATTTTGTTTCCTCTCCAGGGCACATTTACTCTCATCAGAACATCATTAATTAGAGTTTGTTTGTGGCATCAGCTGTCACTCATTATGAGGTTCTTAGCTCCTGATAAAAGCATTTTTTCCTTACTCCCTTCACAGCCTTTCTTTTAAATCCTTAATGTGCCATCCATCCCTTGTTTCTTCCTAAGGAAATAAAGCAGTTGTAAAAATAAGGCTATTCTTTTTCCCCTAATATGTGTTTTTAAAAGAATATATTGTCAGTCTGCCCTTACATAATGAAGCCTATTGTTGCCAAGCCACTGTTTCTTGCAGAAGCAGACGCAGATAGTTCTGCTGAAGAAGAAACATGTTATTCTATAGTTGTGAAGCCAGAAAGAATATCAAGAACACTCATGACGCAAGAGTCAATGTAAATGTTGTGGTTTCAGTTCGGGCAACTTTCTCACTGGCAGCTGGTATAGTGCTATGTTTGTGATTTGGCATGGGAATAGTGTGGTAGTGTACTGGCGTTTTTGGCTGTTGCTAACCGCTCAAGGCCTTTTCTGCTCCTTACACCACCCTGCCAGCAAGTAGGCTCTCAGTGTGCAAAAAGCTGGGAGGAGACACAGCCAGGACAGCTGACCTCAGGTGACCAAAGGGATATTCCATGCCATGTGAAGTCATGCTCAGTTGTTATGTCCTGGTCCAATCGTGGGTCCGGGGGCGGTGGGTTCGTAATAATTCCAAGTGTGAAATTAAGACACAAATGAGGTCAAATGCCTTTCACTAGGGCTTTATTGTTATTCCCTAGCAATAGTCACTGAGATGAGCGATAGAGTAAAGGCAGAAGTAGAGACAAGGTAGAAAGGAGAAGCAGTATTACAGAGCACAGCAAAAGTATAGTCACCACCACAGGCCTGTGGCATCCCGTCAGTCCTCTGGAGTCAGCGGCATCCCGTTGATCCGTGATTCTCAAGTCTTGACAGTGGTGAGGGTCCCAATTGTGGTAAGGCACAGCACTAGTTTATAGTCTCTGCTGACTTGCAGTTCAGCCCATCAGCGCTCTGGTCACTTTTGCTCAACAAATCATCGTTTGACACAGTCGCGGTATAGGCTTTTCCTGCCTTTGTTGCTTGGGCATCACTTGGTATAGCACAGCTGTGAGAAATAGGAGACCCTTTTCCTGCCTTTGTCGTTTGGGCAGCACTTGGTATAGCACAGCCATGAGAAACAGGGTCTGGTTGCTCTGATAACCAAGCGTGTACCCCCTTTGTTATCATGTATGGCAGCAGGCGAACTTAGAGGCATCTTGTTTTTCTGTCGGTCTCCTACATCAGTATATAAAGCTGGGGGAAGAAGACAGAAGGGGATGAGGATGAGGATGAGGATGATGATGACTATGGATGACTTTCAGAGTTATGGTGTTTGTCTTCCCAAGTAACCATTACACATGATGGAGCCCTGCTTTCCTGAAGAAGGCTAAACACCTGCCTGCTGATGGGAAGCAGTGAATGAATTCCTTGTTTTGCTTTGCTTGTGTGCATGGCTTTTGCTTTACTTATTAAACTGTCTTTATATCAACCTATGAGTTTTTCTTCACTTTTACTCTTCTGATTCTCTCCCCTATCGCAACTGGGAGGGTGAGTGACCAGTTATGTGGTCCTAGTTGCCAACTGGGACTAAACCATGACAGTCTTTTTTGGCACCCAATATGAGGCACAAAGGGGTTGAGATAATGACAAGTTTGAATGGAATATGCTAGATTGAATCTATAGGTGTTATTGCTATTTAGCTATTGATTGGCAGGCTCCCATGCTTGCCATGGGGCTTGTTTGCCTTACTATAAATTACAGTCTTGTGCTTGTTAGTGGCTGCTTCTTGCTTTTGCTGCTTGCTGCTTATCATCTTACACTGTTGTGCCTCAGAACATTTTGATAACAGCAATACTGATGTTCCTGGGCTGGCAGATGGCCAGTGCTGCTGTTTTCTGTGCTGAAAACAGGCTGGAGAGGCTGGAATTCCAGTATGAACTTTAACTGAAACAACTCTGCAGACGCTAAGGTCAGTGAAGAAGAAAGGGGAGGAGGTGCTTTAGGTGCCAGAGCAGATTCCCTTGCACGCAATGGTGAAGACCACGGTGAAGCAGGCTGTTCCCCTACTTTGGGAGACAGTTCTGAAGGGCAAAGGGGTCCAGGAAGGCTGGACATTCTTCAAGAAGGAAGTCTTAAAGGTGCAGGAGCAGGCTGTACCCTTGTGTCGTAAGACAAACCGGTGGGGAAGACGACCAGCCCGTCTGAACAGGGAGCTTTTGCTGGGACTCAGGAAAAAAAGGAGAGTTTACCACCTTTGGAAGAAGGGGCAGGCAACACAAGAAGAGTATAGGGATCTAGTTAGGTCATGCAGAAAAAACATCAGAAAGGCGAAAGAACAGCTAGAACTTAATCTGGCCACTGTCATAAGAGGTAACATAAAAGGTTTTTACAAATACATTAAAAACAAAAAGAGAGCCAGGGAGAATCTCCACCCGTTATTGGATGCGGAGGGGAAAATTGTCAACAAGGATGAGGAGAAGGCTGAGGTACTTAATGCCTTCTTTGCCTCAGTCTTTGATAGTAAGACCAGTCATCCTCAGGGTATTCAGCCCCCTGAGCTGGAAGACAGGGATGAAGAGCAGAATAAACCCCCC
>VYXH01012569.1:20270-30572 GCA_013397275.1 Burhinus bistriatus | reverse complement strand
TGGAGTCTCCTTCTTTGGAGATATTCAAAACTCTCCTGGATGCATTCCTATCCAACCTGCTCTAGGTGAATCTGCTTTGGCAGGGGGGTGGACTAGATGATTTGGAAGGTCCTTTCCAAATCTTATTATTCTGTGATTCTGTAACCAGATGATGCCTTTTGGCTTTGTTGCCACAGTTCATTTCCATAATCCTTTGCTACTAAGCAACACAGAGGGATGGGATGGGATGGGATGGGATGGGATGGGATGGGNGTCTTGCAGTGAGGATCCCAAAACTGAACACAGTATTCAAAAGTGTAGCCTCACCAGGGGTATGATCACTTCCTTAGTCCTGCTGGCCACGCTCTTTCTGCTATAAGCCAGGATGCTGTTGGCCTTCTTAGCCACATGGGCACACTGCTGGCTCATATTCAGCCAGCTGTCAAACAACACCCCCAGGTCCATTTCCACCTGACAGTTTTCCAGTCACTGTTCCCCAAGCCTGTAGTGCTGCATGGGGTTGTTGTGACCCAAGTGCAGGACCCGGCATTTACCCTTGTTGAACCTCATACCATTGGCCTCAGCCCATCAATCCAGCTAGTCCAGATCCCTCTGTAGAGCCTTCCTACCCTCAAGCAGATCAACACTCCAGCCAAACTTGGTGTCGCCTGCAAACTTACTGAGAGTGCAATCCATCCCCTCGTTCAGGTTGTTGATAACGATATTAAACAGAACCAGCCCCAATACTGAGCCCTGGGGAACACCACTTGTGACCAGCCATTCACCACCACTCTTTGGGTCCGGCCATCGAGCCAGTTTTTCACCCAGTAAAGAGTACACCCGTCCAAGCCATAAGCAGCCAGTTTCTTGAGGGAAACGGGCTGTGGGAAACAGTGTCAAAGGCTTTACTAAAGTCCAGGTAAACAACATCCACACCCTTTCCCTCATCCACTAAACGGTTACTTTGTCATAGAAGGAGATCATGTTTGTTAAGCAGGACCCGCCATTCATGAACACAACCCAGTTGATTGAGAAGCCACCTTCAACAAAGATGACAAGGTCTCACTTCATATTTCATACAATAATGTAATTCCTTGATACCTGCTACGCAAAAGTTAAAAAAGAAAAACAAGCTACCAATGCTGTCTTTTAGATAGAAAGATAGTCTTTGATAATTTAGTCCATTGCTTTTGACATCAAGATTAATAGATGAGTGCTATTTGCAATATTTTTGAAGATTTCAGGAGGATAAAAAAGGGAAAATAGAGACTGTCTGAAAAATGGGTGAGATTGTGACAGTGATGCAGGTGTTTGTTGTTGAAATATTTAAGAGAGACCTAATCTAATAAAATACGTAGGTAATTACTGCACACAACTTGTTTTTAATAAGTCTTTACACTAAGACCGTACATCACTGACTATATATTAACATTGCAATAAAAAGTAAAATACCACATAATTGTAGACTGACTGTCTGATTGTTTAAAATTCACAACACAGCTTTTAGTCTTCACAGTCTGATATGTGGGCCAGCACCTCAACACCACTCCCATCCAGCCTGATTTCTCCTCAGGCAGATGCCTCAAAAGAAACAGAGAGTTCATTTTAAGAATTTTTTGTGGTTTAACCCCAGTAGGCAGCTAAGTGTCACAAAGGCAATGGCTCACTCCCCCACCGTGGAGTGGGCAAGAGTTGGCAGGGTAAAAGTGAGAAGATTCGTGGGTTGAGATAGAGTCTAATAGGCAAAGCAAAAGTCACATGCACAAGCAAAGCAAAACAAGGAATTTGTTCACTAGTTCTGATCGGCAGGCCGTTGTTCAGCCACTCCCAGGAAGGCAGGGCTCCATCAGGCGTGATGGTTACTTGGGAAGATAAATGCCATCACTCAAAAAGTCCCCTTGTCCTCCCTCTTCCCCCAGCTTATATTGCTGAGCCCAACATCATATAGTATGGAACATCCCTATGCTCAGTTGGGATCAGCTGTCCCAGCTGTGTCCTCTCCCAGCCTACTCACTGGTGGGGTAGCATGAGGATCAGAAAAGGTCTTGTTGCTGTGTAAGCACTGCTCAGCATTAAGTAAACTGGTGGTGTGCTATTAACACTGTTTTCATCACAAATCCAAAACATAGCACCATACGAGCTGCTATGAAGAAAATTAAATGTAACCCAACCAAAAACAGTACAGCATTTAAACCAGTCGTGCTTGTATCTTCACTGTTCCAGCTGAGTTGAATTCTACACTCTTTGCAGCGTATTTGAGACACATTGCTATCACCTTATTCCTGCTGGTCCTATATGATGACCTTTCTAGGCATCCAGAGCTATTTCTCGTCCTCAGTCCAACAGGATGCTTTTGTTTATAGGTACTGTCACTGGTGTCCTCCTCTCTCCCCAGCATAGTAATGCCACTCTGCACTGCCCTGTTCTGTGTATCTGTTGGGAAAGTGTTATATAGTACTGCCACCCAGGGGAAATGAGGCAGGCCAGCATCGGTCAGTGTGTGCGTGTGTTCAACCATAGGCAAAGCCTGGAAGCAGAAAGCACATTCCTCTCACTAGAGGTGGCAGGGGAATCAGCTCCTTTGAAGGACCTAGGAGCTGCCTAAAAATACAACTGTACCTGTTGAGAAAGACAGATGTAATAAACTTCAGATAAAGTTATTACTTGGGTAAATTGTGTTGAAATTACATTTGCCTGTCACAACGTTTTTTTTAAACTGTAGCAGGATTATTTTTTTTCTTTTTGTGTGTGTGTGTGGTTTGTTTTTTTCAAAGAAAGAAAATTTGTACTTAGAATCCCATCCTCAATTGTTTCTCAGAAACATTTGAAAACCTTAAGGTGCACTTAACTTGCTACCTCTTCTCATTTCATTTAAATGTCTGACATAACTGCCTCTCTTTTCAGCCCTCAAAACCTCTGTTCAAAATAACCAAAATACAATTATGTGTACATATAAAAATCTTTGTTAGGAATAGCTTGGGAAGAAAAAAATAAAAAAAAATCAAACCAAAAAATATTTTCAAGCATACAAGCCTTTTTCAGCATTTTTTCTTTCCCTCGGAATTAATCAGCCAAACTTTTAAGTGCTATGGGTTCATGACCAGGTTTGATACACTTCTACAACTCTTTCTTCAGAAATGTACGATGTCAGACTACTTCTTGCTTATAAAATTAGTGCCTATTCATGCTACTAAGGATGTGACTTTGCACAGGAATATTGTGAAGGGAAATACATTGTTGTCTATACTGGAAAGCAAGTAGGCTAGCTTCTTTCCTTGGGCTTACGGTGTGACCTGGCTCCTATTCTGTGGAGCTTGCCTCTGCTCTGCTTTCCATTTGCCCATTTTTCTAGTCTATTCAATGGAAATAGTTCCTGGGCTGGACTTTTCACATCTCAGTGGTGTTTAGGAGATTGCCAGTGTACACCCTGTCAAGAAGAAGTTCAAGAGTTTCAATAACTTCATCTGGGCATGTGCCAGTGTCTCTCGTTTAAGAAGAAATGTGTCATAGGGCAACATCTGACAACCTGACCAGTCTGATCACCTTCTATGACAAAGTAGCATTTTCTGTGGGTGTGGGGCAAAGAGTGGATATTGTTCACCTGTATTTAAGCGAAGCGTTGGACACTGTTTCCCATAGCCTTCTCCTAGGCAAACAGGCAAGAGTGAATGGGTGGTCTGCGAGATGGGTCCCTTCTAACCTAGATGATTCTATGATTCTATGATTCTATAAATGAAATACCAAATGGGTTAGAATAGATATGTCTATCAACATGTGAGACATGTACTAATCCAATCTCAGGGTGGTGGTGGGGGGCATAAGTCAAAAGTTCTATGGGGAAGTAGATGAAGCTCAAGATGTGCCATCAAAGACATATCTCCTTTTAACCATTAAAAGTTTCTTCAAAATCTCTCATGTGACAGCTGAGATACTATATGTGCCCATATGTTCTGTTTGCCTTTGGAAAATGAGAGTTTATCTTGGTTTAGTCCAGAAATAAAAATTGTAAGTCAAGTTGCATTATCAGGACTTAGAAACAGAAAAAGAGTAAATAAACAGCTATGAAATATCAGTTATTCCATATTAATCTCTATAGTTAATAATTTATGTTTCTGATTTCTATGTTGCAGTGTCTGTGTATGTGAATAAAAATCCTTTTACCAATACTGAATTAATTTCCCTTGTAATTTCAGTAAGTATTGCTTTATAGTTTTTCTACGCCATGAAATAAAACACGTATCTATATTCTATATACAACTCGTAATTTTGTGCCTATCTTTCTTCCCATTTATTTTCATACAAAGTAAAATTCAATGTTATTTAATTCTCTGACGAAATTTATTTACATTCTAATTATTATCATTCTTTTTGAACTCCCTGTAATTCTGGTTTTTGCTTATTCTGGCATGGAACAACTGGTATTAGCCAGAAACTAAGAGATGATGGTGAACAACCAATATGAAAATATTAATGAAAAAGTATAATTCTTTAAATATCCATATGTTTGATTTCCTATTTAAACCACACTGTTGGCAGAAATAATTATGAAAATGGCTATGGTGATAAAAACATTTTTTTAAAAAAAATGTTAATAAGTGTAAGAATAATCACAGTATTCTTCAGTGAAAAGAGTGACATTGTGGATTAGCATTTTACTCTGCAGAAAATTAATCATTTTTCCTCTTTCCCATATTTCAGCTAGATTCTCATCTCTATTATTTGCCTTTCACTATATGATTTAGCTTTAGGGGATCTTTTTCCTGAGTTACTCTATCAACAGTCTTTTGAAAGTCTTACACCATTCATTTCTCTTTTATCTACTGCTTTATTGTGAACTGAATATAAAAGACACACTCAAAAAATTCTAAAATATTAGCAAACCACAATCTCCTTTTGAAATACTGTTGGTGAATATGTGAAGATAATCCTGCTGTTTTACTAGTTTGTAATTTCAACCATTTTTCTAATTCACACATAAACCCTGGTGATCTCGTATTCCTCAGTTGATTTCTAAGACATAACCTTTTATTATTTTGCCTTTTAATTCTCTAGTGTAATAACTGTGTTCAGAGAAGAGGGTAAATCTTGGCTAACATCTCACTTCAAAAGTTTTCAGAACTATGTGATGCTCAGACAAGAATTATGAAAATGGTATTTTAGGTGGAGGCCTCTTTGAGACATTTAAGCTTTGTTGTAATTCTGGGCCACAAAGTTCCATAAAAAATCTTAAGTAAACCCCAGTCTCTTCATATTTCTTTTTACCTTTTGGATTTATCATACAAGTTGAGTTCATCAAGCTGGTTCACAAATGACTAAGCCTCATTTAGTGAAGGAAATTTTACACTCGGCATGCTGTGTTATGGTATCAGAAGTAGCAGTTCTAGGCATAAGTTGTGAAGCTTCATGAAAGGTATCTGAGTTGAAAGTAGGAACTAGTAACTACATCTATTTCAGTAAATTAAATAGTTCCACAATACTTTCTTGGGCACAAACATTTAATCATCTCTACTGTTAAATTATTTCACTGTCCCTGGCATGGTTTTATTCTAAGGCAACTCACCCTTTTTCAAAGACAATCTGAGTACAATTCAGGAGTGAGTATGGGCAAAACACTGTTCCCAAAGTCTTTTTGGAGGTGACTACTCTCTTTCTGTTATTCAGCCTCTGGGCCAGAGAACAGTCATAGGCACACTGAATTGAGTAGTCTAGATGGAGATGCAGGCCCTCATTCAAAGATAAATAGGTGTCTCCCCAAGACAATTCAACTTTTTCTTAGGTAGATGCGCAGGACTGCTTTCACGGAATCACGGAATTTTTAGAGTTGGAAGGGACCTCTAGAGATCATCTAGTCCAACTCCCCTGCTGACGCAGCAATGCCTAGAGCACATTACTCAGGACTGCGTCCTGCTTTATCCAACCTATTTCAAAAGTAGTTTATTTTTCCCCATTGACAATAAGGGAATTATAGGAAGACTAGCTTAGAGTTATCTAACTTTTAGGTGATTAAAGCTAGGTGGAAGGCATCTTATCATCTGGTCTCTGATTCTTCAGATTTGTGTAAAATATACGCTTTCACGAATCTGATTTTTAACATCTGCAATTGGCTCAAACTCTTTATTCTCTTTTTTGAACTCTGAGGGAAAAAAATGAAATTCAGGGTGAAGCATAATGAACGCCCTATTTTTGTAAATTACCTTTGTATTTAATTCAAAACATTCTAACTTTGTAAACCACTGCATGAAGAATTTATTATTCAGAATTTTTGGCCTAGTTTTTAATTTTTTTAATCATCATACTAAAGTGTTGAGTTGTGAAGATTAATAAAATAATACAAAATTTATAAAGTGTTAAATAAATGTTAAAGAGGTATAAGTTTTTGGATGTTTTTCGGAAGCAAGTTAAACACCTAATGTGTGAATGTTTCTCTACCACTTTTGTACATGCAGAACTTGTGGGCTTTTTTGCTTATGTTATGTTATGCATTTCTTCAAACGTTAGGTTTAAGAGACAGTTGTATATGGAATAAATTCATATACATTACTAAGTGAAAGCAATATTAAAAAAAAAGACAACTATAGAAAAAATATAGTTATTTATGCATGCATTGAATGTCAGTTATGTTTTTTCTTCTAAATAGTAGTGCATTTTATCACAGATGTTATCACACACTAATAAATAGTATATAGAGAGGATTTTCAGTAAATGATTCCAAAATGGCATAGTTACCCTACAGGATAGTGATTGAAAAGGGTTTTGGGNTTTTCTTTTTTTAACCTAAGGGTTTGCCACCCAAGGCCTTCTCTGTCATTTTTAAGGTTGCAGATACTTTGGTTTGTGGGGGGGGGTTGTTTTTTTTGTTTTTTTTTTTTTTTTGTTTTTTTGTTTTTTTTTTTTTTTTTTTCCTGAGTAACCCATTTTGAAATCCTCTATAAGCTCATTTTTTTTTTTTTAAAATCTTATCTGGAATAAAAATGCTTGAGAGAATTTATAGAAAAAGATTTTCATCTAACTTTCCTAAAGTCTAGTTTTCTAAGAGCTGCACTGAACAGCTCATAGAATAAACAATAAGTTTCCAAAAGAAAGAAGAGTTAATCAGGTACCATGACAGTTAAATGTTGTCTGGTCGTGAAAAATATTACGAAGAAAAAGGAAAAACATCAGTAAAAGTAACAAGAATTCATAGGGATTTTTACAATTTATGATATCTTTTATCCTCAGAAATACAAGTTTTCAGAGATTCTCCTTTAAGAAAAATCATAGAGTAGTTGAGGTTGGGAAGGACCTCTGGATATCATCTGGTCCAACCCTCTTTCACAAGCAGGGTAGCTTAGAGCTGGCTTGCCCAGGACTATGTCCAGACAGATTTTGAAGATCTCCAAAGATGGAGACTCCACAACCTTTATGGGCAACCTGTGCTAGTGCTTGGTCACCCTCATAGTGAAAAAGTGTTTCATCCTGTGTTTCAGTTTGTACCTATTGCCTATTTATAGTGAATAAAGCGCTATGGACATGATATGTCTATGTGTCCTCTTCATTTAGAAGGTATTCAGACATGGAGGTCACTGGAGAGTGACAGGAGGCATGCTTTTAAGACTGTAGTTATGCTTTCTTTCCCAGAAACTCTGAAATTAAACTAGCAGATATAATTTGGGCCTTCTATTGAGATATTTTTACAAAGTCACTGAATTAGGACAGGATTTCTGTAAACTGGAAGCTGGTCAAAGAGCTGACAGCAAGTAGTAGCTGGATCACCAGCTATTATTAATTCTACATTTTCTTCCAATAGCTTAAGAATGGGTATGGCAGGACATGGGGAACCTGACTGAACTTCCTTGTCCATTGTCTCTGTTGGGTGCTAGGTTGCTCATGTGTCTTTTGTCAGTTTCAAGTTGCTGTCATGAAAGTTTATGATGAAGCGAACGGAGTTAATTGATACCAAAACCAGTGAATTAAAAGAAAAAAAAAATTTCCCAGTAAAGATTTTCCAGGGAGCACCATTTTGTTTGTAACACGGTTAAGTATTACCTTATTGTTTTAGGATTATAAATCTCAGGCTAGTCAAGATTTCAATATATGTGAAATATTGATAGACTATTTAGCTATCTAATGCAGAAAAAATAGAGTTTAACAAATTAGCTACACATATAATTTTAAATCCAAATATTTATATTTTTTTTTCTCCATCCTCCCCTCCCCCGCAGAATCCCAGTAAAAAGTCAGAATCACTTCTCTTTATTATTGTGGGAAAAATTTGGTAGTTCTTGTGTCATCTGATCTAGGTCAACCAAACACAAATAAGGATTTTTTTTTTGTTATACAATCTGAGAAATTAGAAAGAATTTATTAAAATTCTATCAGCATCTTCTTTTAGAAACTGTATTCCCACTTTTAAGAATACTGTTATTAGCTTATAGTACAGGCAGAGAACGCATTTTTCTAGTTTTGCTTAAATTATTTCTTCATATTGTAAAAATAACGATGAGTATATAATTCTTTTATATAGTGAAGTTAATGACAGTATTACATGTTGTCCAATTAACCACCAAGTGGAGCTCTAACCTAGGAAAAGAAGTAATCATTTTATAACCAGTGCAGATACCAACAGCAGTTTTTCATAAAACAAGTTAAAGTTCAGAAAAAAAAACAAACAAAAAACCAGCTGCGCCCTGTTCCAATTACACCTGCTTTACATCTTCAGAATCTGTTTTGGCTGTAACTCACAGTTACAGTCAAATGCTGTAAAAAGAAAGCTTATTGCAGGCAAAGCAGAACAGTGATTCAAATTAACATGGAATTATACTGCAATAGACTGAAGTTTTTACTTCAAAGCAATTTTAGTTAATGAAATTGATACTCAATCCCTCAAGTGCTCTGCGTTCATGGATTCAAGTTACAGATAAAAGAAACTGACTTATAAATTGTACAATGATTAAAAGAACTGAGTAAATCCTTAATAATACACATTTAATTGCCCTGATTAGACTGGGAGAGACTTCTACTTACATTTGAACATTGAATGACCTATTTTAGAGGACCATCTGATGTTAAAATAAACTGAGCCAAATTCTAATGATTGGCATTCATCAAAAAATTTGTTATGGGTTGATTAGTTGGCAGATTATCTTTATAATATATTCTTGTGTTTATTTAACATCATATTTGGAACTAAATCACTGACAATGTACGTAATACAGTGCATTACATTTGAATTGCTGCTGGTTTTTTGGTTTTGCTTGTTTGTTCATTTTTTTTCTCCAGAAAGGTGCTGCTTACTTACCTGATTTCTTTCAGCTTCTTACATGGGCAAACTATATTCTGTTGCACTTATTCTACACACATGTAAGGATAAGACTTGGGAGAACTTCCTACTTCCCAGGTCAATTTATACACCTCAGTCAACTTCTGACAACATGTGTGTACATTCACTCCCATCTCTTCCTTTTCCCTCCTGCAAACATACTTATTCACTCTCCCTGAAGGCAATCCTGAGGTCATGCCTCACAGAAAGCCACACTGCTATAGGTGTCCCACTGTGGGCAGGTGGGAGACTATGACTGAGGACACTGAACAGAATAAACCTACTCTGCTGGGTGTGTGCATATTGCACAGGCACATATGGATATACGTGTGTGATTATTAGTGATTATCAACCTGGAATAATCTTTAAATAAGGTAAGCAGCGTAGGAGGTGGGCATACAAGAGGCTGTAAGTCTCTGACAGGTAGTGGAGAGACCAGAGTGTCTGCAAACTGGCTACTGAAGGGACCAGAAGGTCCAAGTCAGGTATTGTCGGGTTTGGAGGTCGACTGAGAGGCCCACCTGCATGTGCTGTCTATGTGTGAGGCAGCTGGAGCCAAGAGGATCTAAAGATCAGCTGTTGTGTAGATTGAGTGTCTACGGGCTGTTGTGGAGGGGTCCAGAGAGTGTGTGTGTGTGTGTACACGCGCGTGGGTGTGTGTGTTCGTGTATGCAAGGAGGTCTGAACACTTGCAACAGGAGTGGGGTTGTGGACCTAAAATGCTCGTGTCCCAGGGGCCAACAATGGGAGAAACCAAGCATCCAGGGCCATTTAGTGGATACAAGCAAGCATTCTTACAATATTTTGTGCAATTTGGTTTATATTCTGAACCAATTATGCTTACAATATATAGGAACAAAGCTGTTCCTAGTTTAACTTCACTGATTTCAGTGGCTTCATACATTTGATCCATTAATCTTAGCTTATATACATATTATAGAACATAGAATCATAGAACCATTTAGGTTGGAAAAGACCTTTAAGATCATCTAGTCCAACCATTGACCCTACTCTACAAAGCATGC
>VYXH01012569.1:1940-19359 GCA_013397275.1 Burhinus bistriatus | reverse complement strand
GCTCCTCCGCCAGCTCCCTCAGCACTCTCGGGTGGATCCCATCTGGCCCCATAGACTTGTGGCTGTCCAGTTGGTGTAGCAGGTCACTAACTGCTTCCTCTTGGATTATGGGGGGTTTATTCTGCTCTTCATCCCTGTCTTCCAGGTCAGGGGGCTGAATACCCTGAGGATGACTGGTCTTACTATTAAAGACAGAGGTGAAGAAGGCATTAAGTACCTCAGCCTTCTCCTCATCCTTGTTGACAATCTTCCCCTCCACATCCAATAAGTGGTGGAGATTCTCCCTGGCATATTGTAACATATTCTTCCCAAGTAAACACAGAGTTGATATTCACCATGACAAATATATTAAATAAATTAAATAATAACAAATTGTTGCATTAGGAATCATCTAGGACGGAACATAACTAAGATACCTCCCTCTCTATCATGTGAATATTAGCCTGAGCAAGGTCAGCATATTTTAATTCCAATTGAACAGCGAAATCATATTTTAGCATTATTTTTAAAGGTAATTCTTATATGTGATTTTCTTTAAAACTTCTATCTAAATTGAACTTGTAGAACTGACAACTGAATAGCTAAACTTCCAGTTCTATTCATGCTAAGGTGGAGAAAAACCCTGAACATCCAACTATGATTGCATGCAACAGTTCACAGCTTTGAAAACTGACAGTAGATTGTTGGTGTGAGATACAGAGACAAAATGAATGAAAATGAAAAGTTTTAATAGTGAATTTATACCTCAGGCCACATCTTATTCCAGGAAGAGAATATCTTCTAAAGCATTTGATGATTATGGTAATAAACTTTTCTTAATTATGTATTTTCTTGGACTAGTACTTTATAACAACCTTCCCTAGGCCCTTATGCTTCCAGACTGATAATCATGACTGTGTAACAGGTAACCTAAAATCATGGTAAGAACCTGGTTCCTGGTATCTAACTATGAAGAAGCCTCAAGAGCCACCAGCTATGCATCTTCTGTGGTAGGCAGCCTGGGATCTGTGGCATAGTTTGCTGCCTTGAATCTGTGTATTGCAGAAGCATCAAGATGCACCCAGTCAGAGATTTTCTGAATACTATTTTCAATTTCCTAATAGTTTCAGGAAAAATACTTCAAGCAAAATACTGTAGTCTTAGTGAAACAATGTTTTTTATTAAAAGTCTATTCCATCATGTTTCCACAAATAGCTGTAGCTGGCAAGTCTCCACATTCTCTCTGTTCTCCATTAGGGCATTGTTTCCAATCACTTTTTGGTATGTAGATTCCAATCAGAGGGTTTTTTTAAATCCCTTGTTAGTTTTTTTTATTCATGGGTGGACTTATATGTACTCATATGTGTCATAGCTAAAGGCCATTTAAATAAACTGATGCTGTCACTAACAGAGGCAATTTCAATGGTACAAGGTCTGTGTTTTTCATTATTTTTACCCTGAATGAGACAATGTCTGAGCTTGGTGTTTTTGAAGCTCTGATACAGATCCCAGGTAGATGTAAAGGTAGGAGATGACACAGCAAACAGATTTCAAGAAAGGAAGGAAACATTTGAAGGGCTCTCTGAACCACTTTACGTCCAGGAGATGCTGGAAACATCAGATTATACTGTAACACTACAGACCAGATTGTGCCACACATCATCACATCGATACTTCCTAATCTCTTTGCCTTTAAATAATTTTTTTTTGTGTAGTTATGCATTTTTTAGTGTAAAGAATTTTATCAGCACAAGTTCTGAATGATTCAGTACAAATCTCCACTCTCCACTCCTGTGAGACCCCACTTGGAGTACTGTGTCCAGCTCTGGAGCCCCCAACAGAAGAAGGACATGGATCTGCTGGAGCAGGTCCAGAGGAGGGCCACAAAGATGATCAGAAGGGCAAAGCACCTCTGNTGGAACAGGTTGCCCAGGGAAAGTTGTGGAGGTCCCATCCCTGCAAGTGTTCAAAGCCAGGTTGGATGGGGCTTTGAGCAACCAAGTCTAGTGGGAGGTGTCCTTGCCCGTGGCAAGGGGTTTGGAACTAGATGATCTTTAAGGTGTCTTCCAACCTAAACCATTCTATGATTCTATGATAAATACTAAAGTAATTCCATTCTGTGACTGTGTGAAAATGGTGTTGCTGCGTATTGCCATCAACACTCATGAAATAGTACTCTGTGGAATATAAAAGAATAGACAGAAGTTCTGTATGACACAGAGTCTCACATACTTGCATCCTTGCAATAATACTGAGTTTCAAGGTGTTTTCAAATTCTTATCCTCTGGAGGTGCAACAGCTTAATGGTTCCCTGGCTGTTACTTCTGCAGAATATTACTCCCATGACGTCCCAAATGCCCTTTCCAATAGAATGTGTTTGTTGCTGATTTAAAATGAAATGAATATACATTTTAAATTAACCTGTGGAAAAAAGACTGATTTTAAAAATAAGCAAATTTTTCAAATTAAATATTAAATCCTATTAAAAAAAAGGCAATTACTTTTAGCAAAGACAATTCTCAAATAATTGATGATAGTGGAACACAGAGGAAATAACCTTGGAGTTAACTTTTTTTCTTTGCACTCTATGTCTCATTATGGATCTTTTTTCATTACCCAAACTTAAAAGCAGTGTTATTTTCTTTATACCTTTTTACCTTACAAGTTTTTACTTTGGTGTCTTTTAGCTTGTTTCTGCCAGTCTGTGATTGAGCTCCAGTGATTCCCCCACTCATACTGTTTCCACTTGAAACCACAAGATTTGCTCAAGGCTTTCCAGAAGATGTTAAGGGCTGCAACAGCTCTGATAACTGCATAAGAGAATGGAAAAACTTATTTTAAAGGTTCACTAGCAGGTAAAATGGTATGTTACTCAGATTTCAGAAGTGATGTGATATCCACATCTGGCCTTATTGTCTCAATTCTTAACCAAATCTTCAAGCCTTTCTTTTCTTGGAAAAGTTTTAAGCAGAATTTCAATTTATTTTAGTGTTGTCAAGGTGTACTAGGAAGCTATGTTAAAATAGCCCAGTATTAAGTAAGTACTGTAAAATGTGTCATGTTAACCATTTAATGTGAGACTAGTTTGTCTAACCACTTAAACTATACTTTCAGACACTGTAAATTATTCCTAACTATTGTAGTAGATATGCCCTGAGCAAGGACGTGCTTTATAAACTCACTCAGCTGTAGAAATATGAGAGACATTTTATCTAACTGTACTGGCTTTGACTGCCCTTGACAGCAGATTCACTGTTTGTCCAGTCAGCAAGCCTGCAGGTACAGAGGAAGGTCATTCCTAAAATATGTGGGATACTGTATGCCTTAGAGTTTTTACCACGTTCACAAACCGTGTCCACTTTAATACGCTTGCAGGCAAGTCCTGGGAGGCTGTCCACAGGCTGTTCACAAGACCATAAGTCATTATGAACATAGTATTGACATAATAATTTTGTGGTCTTCCTCCTTGCATTTTGAAAAGTTATATGTTAGACCCAATGCTTTTCTCTGCTGTCTCTACTCTCTTTCTCTTCATCATCCTCCGTTACTTTACTTTCTCTGGCAAATACAGAAGCACATATATAAGGTGGATTCATGGGGTCTCTCTGTTTCTGGAGTCAGAGTTCTTCCAGAGAATAAAGCAACCCTGTTTGTTACATACCCCATATTTATAACTGAACTTGAGTTAACTTCATATTGGTGCTTACTGCTTGACAAAGCTTTCTCAGGGGTGACAGATGCAACCTTGAACACAGGAAAGGAACTTGCATTCTTGTACAGTCTTTGTGTTATATTGTGGGAGTCTTGGCCAATGATGCAAGAAATGAATAAGTTAAAAATCCTCTGTAGCGTTGTACTACTGTGCTGTACCATCATTTTCAGACTTTAAGCTACTACATTCCTTCCTGGAAAAAAAAAAAAAAAAGGAGATGGGAGGAAGCCGTTTTAACTCTATCCCTCCCCCTGTGACTGGCAAATTACATAGTAGATCAAGTTGATTCCAAGAAAAGATTATTTCAGACTTAAAGAAAAAGAGATTATGAAGGAAAAAGTGGTTGATCATGCTTCAGTTTTCCTCTCCGGCAGATCAAATATACTTTGTATTTAATTTGTTTTAATTTTATGTCAGAAACTAGTCCTAAGCGTCTAGAGCTTTATTTGGTCAGCCTTCCTATGTATTTCAAAGACACATTTATAGCTATTTCACTGTTTTTCCATATGCATGAAGAAATTCCTGCAGCCAGATCTCTGTGTTTATAAACTATATTGGGGCATCAAACCAGTTTATCCTGCTCCTGCTTTTGCAGTATGTACTGTTTTTTAACATTGAGATGAAATGAAAAAATAGGTTTTTGCCATACCTATTACAAATACAGAGGTAAAACAAAAAAAAAAAAAAAGCTTTATCAAAATGTACTTCAGAGTGTAAATATACTGGTATTAAATCAGTACTTATTAGAAATATAAACAATGCCTTGGTTAGTATAAATTCTTTAGGTTTTGAATGATGGCTTATCACATATGTACTTCTTCCTATCTCTTTAAACAAGTTGTGGCTAGGAAGTGCTTGTTTGCTCACTTAATGCTTCATTTAGGTATTCAGTAACTGCAATACACCCAGATAATTACAAGGAGCTTTTTCATTTACTTCAAAAAGCTTTGAAGCAGGACTTTGATTCTCTTATTTGTATGGATAATAGATAATTTAGGTTACTAGATATTATGACTACCAGATAATTTTGTATTCATGAGACAATAAGGTGACTCATATTTTCTTTGGTACTTAAAAATAGTAGATATGGGTTTATAGATTAAAACAATCTTTCATAGTACTAGAAAACCTTCAGAAAACCCTTGGGTAGCAGAATTATTCAAAATTATGCATGCTAGGAAAAAGGAAAGGAAATCTAACTGATGTTCACAGCTCATTAATCTATCTTGAGTAAGTTAAACAATTTTTCCTTTCCTTGCCTAAAAAAAAGTTATCTCAAAAGTAGATCAATTTCATCACTATTTATTTTCAAAAATTTCTACTAATTTTCTAATGAGTGGTTCTAATAATAATGTACAGCTAAGTTCTCATTTAATGAGGATACAACACAAACTACAGTGTAAAAGTTTGAGCAAATGAAAGATTGAGCTGATCCAATGATATATTTCCTAAAACTTGGGTTTAACAGTTATTTCCTAAAAAAAAAAAGAAAGAAAGAAAGAAAAAAAAAAAAAAGAAAGAAAAACCAAAGGAATAAAGGAAGAAAGAAGAAAAAAAAATAAGAAAGAAAAAATCCAACTCTCAATAGTTAATGCTTTTTTCCATTTACTTTTTCTTTTCCAGTTTTCATACAGAGTTTTTAGGTGGCTCACATCTCCACTTTGGATATTTAAACCAGTTTCATGATTTAAATAATATCTTGGAGCAGAGAACATTTTGAGGTCACAAGGGCGTAGTCATTTCTGCTGATGTGTTGGTTGATGTGTTTCTCTGTCCTTTGTAGTGATTCTTTAGTTGATGGCTCTGATCAGAGTTGTCTTTGACTAGCTAAGGCACATGTCTGAAATGCACTGAACAGCACCAAGTTGTCGTGACACCAGCAAAAGGCAGGAATATCACAAAAGAAAACTTACTCTTATGCTTTTTTCTTCCATGCATTTTTTGAACTAGTATTACTTACAGAGTCCAGAGCTGAGATTTGCTTCTTTGAATCCCTGAAATCTGGTAGTCTAACTACTGCTAGTCAAATCTGGAAAAGCTAACTGGATTTACTTCAGTATATCATAGAACAGAACTGTGTTTTAATGAATCAGACTTTTACAATACTTAAGGGAAAATAACACTAATTATGTTATTTTTATTATTTTTTTTTATTATTGGTGGAATTTTGGCAGACTGTCCCCAACTCTTCTCCCAGGTTGTGTTTCAGAGGTAACCTGTTGCTTGACTCCAAAAGAAAACTTTGTACTGAGCTAGCTTTTATGTACTTCATATATTGTGAATGTTCAGGGGTGATCCAGGACTGAATCGGGAAACTGAGGTACTGCAAAGAAATCATTAATATGGAAAAGTGTTATAAACTCTGCAAATTACAAATGTGATTTATTTACCAATATTCTTCTAGCCACAGAATCTTATATTGCTTTGTTTTGAAGCGTAGTGTGAAGTATTAGAATGTGTAAATATTGTCAGATCCATTATATGAAAAATAATCTCTTCTAAAGCACTCAAAACAGCCAGAAATAGACTTGAAATATACAGCAGCTTTTTAAGGGATGTAGCAGTGAGTTATATAGAAAGAAGATATATTTCTTTAAAGTAAATATCATGCACACATGCATACACAGAGATTTTGAAACTGGTTATTAAATTGAAGAAAAGAGAAACATAATAATGAAAGGCATACAGTGAGCTATTGTTGTTCTGCCAGTTTTCTCTTAAATAATAAAATAACCATTATAAAAACTGTCTGTCTTTTGTCCTAGGTAATTGATGACCATTTCTTCTATGTTTACATCAAAACTTAAAGAAATAACCAAAAAACCCAACCTCTAAGCAACTGAAAGTCCTCTTTTCATTTTCATCTTTTAAAAGAGCAAGTCCAACTGCCAGGTCCTGCTTTAAGATATTAAAAGAGCTGAGTGGTGCATAGTGAGCTTATGCTTTAATTTGGCCCCCCCAAAAAAGGATGTTACGATATTCTTCCATATTCAGGGCTTTTCACTCTTGATCACCTTTTTTTACATGATTCATATTACGTCCAAATAAGATGTACAGTCTTCATAAATGATGCCAAAATAATGACAATAAGATAGAAATTAATCAAAACACCTTCGAATCATAGCATTCTTTCTTCTTCCTTCTTTACATTTTTTTTTGTTTGCTTGCAAAGTGTTTTTATGATAACAGTTATTGATATAGTATACAACTTACATCACAGAAAACTAAGCATTGTTTTGTTTTGTTTTCTAGAAAAATGTTTAAACAATCATTTTTTTTCACAGCTAGTTCCCTTTAGAAAGACACATCTTTCTCTGTGTGTGCACAACTACAGGAACTGAGGTATGGTGTTTATTTATTAGTGAGGTTATCTTAGATGCAAAACAGGAGAGTCAAAATTCTAAAGTTATCTAGAGACAAGTGGAACTGCTTCTTGGTGAAGGACTAATTTTGTTTTGCCACAGAATATTATGTCTGACTAGGTAGGTTCATAAATACATCATTTCAGAGGACGCTATTCTCAAAATCACCAAATTTTCCAAGAAGTCCCCAGTATCTGTTTTCACTTACTGAAGTGACAGTGCTGTAAAAAATACAGACTATAAGTTTAAAAGCTACAGCTTCAAGAGCCACTAGTTGCTCTTGAGGACTGGTACCACAGTGAGATTAGAAGTTTGTCAATATATTGGCAAGCAGAAAGGAAGCATATGCAGGGAGTGATCTTCCTCTTTTTTTCCAATATTCCTTTCACCTCAGGAAAAAGGTTAGGGGGAGACATCAAGAGTCTACTTTCAGTCTGTGGAGTCTATGGTATACCACTGGATTCAGCCCTTCAAACATTGCTTTTTTGTTAGCAGACAGTAGTGAAAATCTGTTTCAGCATGCTCTCCCTTCATGCTGTGCTGGGGGTAAGTATCAGTTTGAGTGGGAAGCAGCTGCACAGGCTTCACCACCTCTGCATCATAAACAGGTTTTCAAAAGTACTGCAAATTCCCTGTCCACTGCCAGACAGGACTTGAACAGTCAGTTCCCTCTGAGGGACAGAAGTTGGCCGTAACAACTGTACAAATGCATACAATGTCCCACTCGGACAGTTTAGTTGCATTTTACCTGAAAACTGTATCTCTTGTAAACTATATAACTGAATGTGGTTTGTTTTTTTTTAATCAAGTTTATTAGGTCACTTTGTTAAGCTAGAAAGTCAAATGTAGGAAAGCAAATAGGACCAATAAATTGTTGTATCCCCTCCCCCAAAAATTAAAAAAAAAAAAAAAGTAATTGATTTTTTTTTCTTTTATTTAACAGTCAGTGACAAGAAATGATGGTAACAGATTCTTTTTTGTTCATTATGTGGGTGAAAACCAGTCAAATTTAGAATTCCTATTTTTCTAACATTTCACACATTAGAAAAATAATTACTAATTGATTATTTTCTGCTTTTCAGTGTGAAAAGAGTGTTTCTATAGTATTAAACATAGAAAACAAACAGTAGTTTCATGTCATATTTTGCCAAGACGTGTTTTTCTAAAGGTGATAGTATTTTGTTGTTTGTAATATCCCTCCTAAATATTCAGTCAAATTATTAGACAAATATCTTATTGTGAGAGTTATCTCTTGCTGAGAATGCTTAAAGCTCTTTAAGCAATGCCTACAAAGAATCTATGAATAACAATGGAAATTCAGATTTCAGACTTTCTACCAGGCTTAGAATACAGATATGGGCAGGAAAAGCTTAACAAATATTTAAGCAAATGTCCTGGTAGAACAGTACAGAACTAAAGACCTTTACTTTTTGTTCTGTTGTTCTTTTTTCTTCCCTTTGAAACAAAACAACCCGAAATCAGAATGTTAGCTTAAATTTCCTTCAGAGCTAGATACAGTTAATACATATGCTGCAAGTATTACATATTGATTACTGATTTACTAGATTAACTATGAGGGGCCAAAGAAGATAAAGTTTTTTTTAAAAAAAAAAACAAAACCACAAAACAACCAAAACAGCAACCAACCACCCTCCACAATACTCTTGTTTGTTTGATGAAAAAAATATTTGATAAAATACTACAACAATTTTCTCATCTTTTGTCGTTAATGGAAAAGGATTTGAACAAAAGAACTGTACCTACCCCATGTGACTATCTTATGTGAATATTTCAGGAATAGGTTTCTTCTCTAATCCTAAATTAGTGATAGAGTATATTATTTTCTAAGGCAACTAGTAAATTTGGGCCTTCAAAAGTTTTCAAAAATTATGTAATTTCCCCGTGGAAAATATGGATACTTTAAAAGCTTTTTTTACTTGCAGTTTGTCTCTTAGTAAAAATTACATGGAGTGGAGCCTCCTTGGCCTGAATGCAACCATCTCATTAGAACAATCCATGCAGTGCTATTCTGCTTTATTCAGTGCAGGTCCATTACAAGAAAATTAAGAATCACGCTTAAAACAATTAACAACTAAAACAAAACAAATAAAAAATTCACCCTAATATCTCAGATGTACAGGAGCGTGCTTTTGACATTTCAGTTAAGTCTCTTCTAACAAACTGCCCTCTCTGAAATTAACAGCATATTCTTCAGACAGTGTCTGCTTCCAGAGGGGTAGGACCTGAAGTTTACAGTTAATACCAAGGAATGGTGTGCAGAGAGGCTCTTGCTTATACTTATTGCTACAAAAACCAAGGCCAGCCAACTTTGTTATTTGCCCCGTTGGAGGGTTGGAAGCAGAAAAGCATAGAAGGGTCACTTGTCGGGAGGAGCGGACAGGGCAGGTGACCCAAAACTGACCAACAGGGTATTCCATCCCATCTGCCTCATGCTCAGTATGAAAGCTGAGAGATCAAAGAGTCAGCTCGCTTTCTTCAATGGCTGGCATCCAAGGAGGACTCTGTCTATTTGTCTGCCTTTGATCCCAATCCATGCGTTCTTGAATCCAGACCCAGAACCCAGTTCCCGTCCCTCACTGAGTCCCACCTGGGACTTTCCCAGTGCCTGCCGGTGATGTGATTGTCATCCTGGGAGCTCGATGCAGGTTGTATATATTGTATATATTTCATTATTTTCTTGTTATTATCTTTGCTTTCTTTTTATTTTAGTATTAATATTTCCTTAAAATAGTTTAGTTTCTTTTTCAGTCCATAAGTTCTCTCTTCTTCTCATTCTCTCTCCTCTCCTCTGAAGGGAGATACTTTTCCTGCTCTGAAGGGAGAGAGGTCAAAGAGAGCATTTGTCGTTCATTCAGTGGCTGGTCTAGCCCAAACCACAACAAATTCAAATGGTTGTTAAATCCCATAGCACAATGCTGATGAAATTTGCTCAGGAAGAAAAGATATATGCTTCAAGTATCAGTGAAAGTGCATGTCTGATATAGTTTACTGTTAATCCCCAAGGTAAATTAAGGACTTCAAGCTGTGTGTTCCACATCTCAGGTGAGTTCATCAACCAGAATGCTTCATGGTGAAAGAAACCCTCCCTAATATCCTCCTAATGGCATTTTAATTTGTATAAGCCATCAAATATTCGCTAGACCAAAAAAAACCTGTCAGCCAGAGATTAATATACCCACCTGGAAACTAGGAGATCTCAGGTTGATTGATGTCCTTACTCTAGACACAGACCAGAAGAACCATGGAAAAAAAAGGACTGAACAAATCTCTTTTCAAAATGCATTTTAGGAAAGAAAAAAAAAAAAGTCTCATTCTAAAACAGGTCATTTGAGACAGGATTTTGTAGCTTAAAATACAGCAGTTAGATGAGTGGTGGTAGAGGGAGAAGTAGAGGCATGAACAAAACAAACTGGCAGAATGAGTTAGGAGGAAAATCTAAGCAGTAAAATGGATTTCTATTTCAGAATACAACATTCTTTCTTTGAGTTACTTTCCACCCTTTGCATCAGAGGTTGAGAACAATGATATTGCAGTAAGTTTTATCCCATAAAAAGTAAGATTTAGAGGGTTTTCCTGGATTATTTTCTTCTTTTATAGCTTAGTGAATAGCCCACTGCCCCCCAAATAGGTAAAGTTTTTCTCTTCTTTCCGCTCACATTTCTGATCATTACTTCTCTTGTACTTGGTGTAGCTTTTATGGGACTTTATGACCTAATGGAACCCACTAATTAACCAGAAAATTAGTTACTTTTTTCAAATAATTTTTATACATAACCATATATTGGCACTTTAATGAGTTGAATCATCTCTATGAAGAGTCCACTGAGTACCAGAGAGCGGGCATGGTGGAAGTAAGAAAAAGGTCAATGTAAAATCACCCTTTTCGCAGCAAACCACTACATCATATCAAGCTGTAACAAATAAATTCATCGAGTCTTAAATTAATTTGTCTTGCATATGGTACAAGGGTGTCTTACAGAAGACAGCGCTCTCCCTAAAATAAATACTGCTGCAGTTCTTTATAAAATCAAGTGTAATTTGATTCAATAGTTCCATAGCAAGTGTGAAATATCACGCTGCTTATATCTTATAAAAGACTGAGTAACATGTTAATAACAAAAAATCTGTGTTCTATCATTAGAAGGCTCTTGGAATCCATATTGCCCAAACAATGCTAGTAAATAACTAAAAGTACATACTGCCTTGCAATATCAAGATGGAAGCTAATCATGAGCAAATGTATCTGTAGCCATTTAGCAAATGTGTAAAAATTAAACTTTAACCAACAAGATAATATTAACTGTAACATTCATCATATCCTTATTGCTGCTTCAAATCTGGATCTTGCTGCCAAACTCTAATTTCATGTCTTTTCCACCTTCTACGGTGAGAAACTGGTAATAAAAAACAGCATTCTTTACAGCCAACACAAAAAGCAAACTTACCTGTGGAGCACATGCAAGCACCAATGTAAAAACTAAATATATTATTCTTGCTTGGATGAAAACACTCGCTCTAAAGGATGCTTTCATCTATTTTATATATGAAGGAATTGAAGACGACAAGCATGGATGAACTCCAGCATTAACAGTTATATAAGAAAAGAAAAAATGTAGGAACATAAAAGTGTTTGCATTGGGACAGCAAAAACCATCCATCTTACCCTTCACCCTGTCTCCATCAGGGACACAGCAATGGTTGAGAACTTGAGGAACAGTGTTAAAACAGCATCAAGACATTTTCCTGTTTCTCACTCCGTTCTCCCCGCCCTCCGCAAGGACAGTAGGCTGGGGGTGCACAAGAGGCTGGGAGGGGACACAGCTGGGCCAGCTGACCCCAACTGACCAAAGGGATATTACATATCATATGACATTGTGCTCAGAAAAAAAAGCTGGGGAAGACGTTGCCAGACTGTGTTGAAAGTTTAAAAATTAATTATGATTTATGCTTCATTGCAAATAATTAGTTTCTTAGAGGCTTTCTAAGTATTCTCAAAGTCCTGACCTCTATCAGATATTTTCTTTCTGTAATGAAAAAAAATTATGTATGTATGTATGCATATATTTATTCTTTTAAATATCCTGCTTCAGGACAAACATACTTTTATATCATTATTTGTAAACGAGAGACTGCTATATAGACAAAAGTACTCAGTGTGCACAAGGAAGGTCTGTGGAAACACTGAAGCACCCTATTGAATCCTTTGACTAATTCTGTACCTGAATACACTAATATTTCTGATTATGGAGTAAGCTGTTAAAAGAAGTTTCGCTTAATCTGCCTTTTTTTTTAGTATTAGAACAGCTCTGCCTTGAGAATTGTGCTCAAAGGATATAGACTCTCCAATCCTATTCTCAAGTCCAGTTAAACTGTGGAGGGTTAACCTTGGCTGGACACCAGGTGCCGACCAAGCTGCTCTATCGTGGGTAAAGATAAGGACAGGGAGATAACTCACCGGTTACCATCACAGGAAAAACAGATTCAACTCAGGGAAATTGATTTAATTTATTTGCAAGCAAAAGTCAGAGTAGGATAATGAGAAATAAAAATAAATCTTAAAATACCTTCCCCCCACCCCTCCCTTCTTCCCAGGCTCAACTTCACTCCTGATTTCTCTACCTCCTTTCCCTGAGTGGCACCACAGGGGGATGGGGAACGGGTGTTGCAGTCAGTTCATTACGCTTTATCTCTGCCACTCCTTCCTCCTCACACTCTTCCCCTGCTCTGCTGTACGAGTCCCACCCATGGGAGACACTCCTCCATGAACTTCTCTAACATGAGTCTTTCCCAAGGCCTGTGGTTCTTCACAAACTGCTCCAACATGGGTCCTTTCCACGGGGTGCAGTCCTTCAGGAACAGACTGCTCCAGGGTGGGTTCCCCACAGGTCAGAGGTCCTGGCAGCAAACCTGCTCCAGTGTGGGTTCCCCACAGGTCAGAGGTCCTGGCAGCAAACCTGCTCCAGTGTGGGCTTCTCTCCATGGGGCCACAGGTCCTGCCAGGAGCCTGCTCCACCATGGGCTATCTGTGGGATAACAGCCTCCTTCAGGTGCATCCACTTGCTACAGTGTGGAGTCCTCCACAGGCTGCAGGTGGATATCTGCTCTACTGCTAACCTCCATGGGCTGCAGGGGGACAGCCTGCCTCGCTATGGATTGCAGGGCAATCTCTCCTCAAGCTCCTGGCGCATCTCCTCCCCCTCCTTCTTCACTGACCTTTGTGTCTGCATAGTGGTTTCTCTCACATATTCTCACTCCTCTCTCCCAGTTTCTCACTCCTGTCTCCCAGCTGTTTTGCACCATTTTTTACCCTTTCTGAAATATATGAGCCAGTNCACTTTTTCTCTCTCTTGATGATATGCCGATAGCAAATCTTACTGACCGTCTGAAAAAAAAATAAAAATTGGCTTATTTTCAGGAGCTAAAGGACAAATAGCTTATCCCAGGTTCCTTTTATCAATGGCAGTAGGTCGGTTATAATCAGGTTATAAGACAGTTATAAGACAGTTATAAGACGGTTATAAGACAGGCTGAGAGAGTTGGGGTTGTTCAGCCTGGGAAAAAGAAGGCTCTAGGGAGATCTTATTGCAGCGTTTCAGCACTTAAAGGGGGCTTATAAGAAGGACGGGGACAGGCTTTTTAGTAGCACCTGTTGCAATAGGTCAAGAGGTAACTGTTTTAAAATAAGAGGGTAGATTTACACTAGATAGAAGGAAAATTTTTGTATCCTGAGGGTGGTGAAACACTGGAAGAGGTTGCCCAGAGAAGTTTTCGATGCCCCAACACTGGATGTGTTCAAAGTCAGATCGGACAGGGCTCTGGGCAGCTTGATGTAGTTGAAGATGTCCCTGCTCTTCACAGGGGAGTCAGACTAGATGACCTTTAAAAGTCCCTTCCAACCCAAACTGTTCTATGATTCTATGATTCTATATTGTCACAGAGTCTTCGCCACCATCACTGATTGGCTCAGCCTTGGCAGTGGCAGGTCTGTCTTTGAGCCAGCTGGAACTGGCTCTATCAGACATGAGGGAAGCTTCTGGCATCTTCTCACAGAAGCCACCCCTGTATCCCCCCTGTTACCAAAACCTTGCCATGAAAATTCAATACAAATGTCTCTGTTTTCCCTAGGGAAAAAAACACACAACAAAACAACAATAACAATTTTGAAAACTCTCACAAAAGGTGCCTTTTGACTGTGAATTCATCTGTAAACAACAGAAACATTAAAAAAAAATTAGTGACTATGGGAAGAAATATAAGTGATTATGACAGGAAATATTTGCTTTGTTCTCTTTATTCAAACCAGGACTGGACTTAAAAGTATTATAATTTACTTACTTTCACACAATGATGCTAACTGATAGGCCAAGAAGTTGAGCCTGTAAGTGTTTAAAATTTTAATATTGAACAAATTATTTTGAAACATTTGGGAATGTTTTGAAATAAAATATGGCTGTAACTTTACAATTTAATTAAATATTTGATAGCCCTTCCTCTGTAACTGCCACACAGCTGTAAAGATGAACATAAAGAGCAATTAGAAGAATAATTTGGGAAACTAGATTAAATATCAAGGGTCAGGTCCTCAGCCTATGTAGATTTGCCTATTCCCACTAGTTTTAATGAATCTGTTTCATTACACCTGCTGAGCATTCAACCCTAAGAATTTATAATCTCATGAATTTGAAGGAAGACCTTACCTCCCACAAATAATCATATGTTATAACTCTAGAATTTTAGTAGAATTGGAACATTTCTTGAAATCACATTATATTGGTATTATATGTACACAGAGAAAACCTTCAAAAACTCAAACAAGTGACAACTGGATTCATTACAGGAATAGGAGCACATCAGTCTGAAGTTTATATTATACCATGGGACACAAAAAAGAATCTCTGAACACAGTCAAAAGATTATCAAGGATTTCATTGATATGGAAAAAATCAAAGATGAGCATGTTTTATTCTGACTGGTTAAACAGAGTAAACTAGGCCTCCATCTATCTTGGTGTCTAAGTTTTTATCTATCCACAATGCAAATAAATGTACAGACTTCTAAATTAAAATTTGTGCATTAATTTATGAATACACTTATGTATTCCTTGCTGAATCAAGACTTTGGTTAGGAATTAATTCCATTTTCAATGAAGTTTATTTTTGAGTGTTTTGATGAGAAAGTAATCTGGTGTAATATCAGAAAAAATACATAGAAGGATGATCACAAAAGGATGCTCCAGGTATAAGAACACAAAAATCATATTCTGATTCCCAGATCATGTCTTGAAGAGACTAACAGCATAAGTTGAAACTGGGAACAACATACTGACAGGAATATAATTCTTTTTAGTTTCCATTTAGAACACACATTATTACAAAACTATCCTGTTCTCCAACAAAGTTCAGAGCCAATGTAATTTTCTTTTTTTTTTTTTTCTGTAACCTTTGACATATAATATGAGAAACATCAATTTGTCCTTTAGGGATTTCATTATCCAGTTAATCCACATGAAATATTGAAGGTCATTAAGACAGGTAATGGGGAGTTCAATTTCACAACAGTCATTTGAAAATGTATGAAATTTAATCAAACTTCCATTTGTGAAGCAGTCTTTGACATTAACTTTCAAAATTGTCCCTGGGATGTACTGGACACTAGTTAAGTGATTCTGAAATACCTCTAAGGCAAAGGAGACAAAGTTAAGATAGTGGCCCAGAAGTCAAGGCGCTCAAATCCCATTTTCACATATCACCTGACTGTTTACAAATCACTTGGATTCTGTAGTTCTTCTCACTATCTGTGTAATTTCTTTGGATTATTAAACTTTCTTGGACAGGAAGTGTCCCTTACTATGACTGATTTTAGGGTGTACAGTATTGTCTAGATACTTCTCATAATCCTCTAAAATGTCATCCTTACACATACACCTAATCATTAAGTTCCTGAATAACACTAATAAAAGAAATTTTTAACATAATATATCTGGTGGTTGTGTTAAAATGTTTTCTACCAGTAAATTTCAAAGTCAGATTTAAACAGTCACAGATTTACTCGAGTTCATGTTGTGATTATGAAATTCTGGACATTTGGAAATTTAATTCTGCTTTTAGTTGCCACAGAATAAAGACTGTTTATTTAACTAAAATTGGAAGAACCGGTCTTCAATCAGATTTTAATTAGAGTTACATCACCACAGCTAGGTCAATAAATATGTACATCACATTGATCAGTTGGGACATTTTGGCTGGAACTCAGGGGAAAAAAGAGAGCTTATGACCTTTAGAAGAAGGGGCAGGCCACTCAGGAGAACTACAAGGATGTTGTGAGGTTATGCAGAGAGAAAGTTAGAAGGGCCAAAGCCCAGCTGGAACTTAATCTGGCTACTGAAATAAAAGACAATAAAAAATGTTTCTATAAATACATTACCAACAAAAGGGAAGGCTAAGGAGAATCTCCATCTTTATGGGATGCAAGAGGAAACATAGTGACAAAGGATGAGGAAAAGGTTGAGGTACTTAACGCCTTCTTTGCCTCAGTCTTTAATAGTAAGACCAGTTGTTCTTGGGGTACCCAGCCCTCTGAGCTAGAAGCCAGAGATGGGGAACAAAATGAACTCCCCCATAATCCAAGAGGAAATTATTAGTGACCTGCTACCACCACTTAGACACAGACAAGCCTATGGGGTCAGATGGGATCCACTCAAGGGTACTGAGGGAACTGGCGGAAGTGCTCACCAAGCCACTTTCCATCATTTATCAGCAGTCCTGGCTAACTGGGAAGGTCCCAGTTGACTGGAGGCTAGCAAATCTTGGCCTGTATCAAGAATAGTGTGGCCAGCAGGAGCAGGGAAGTGATGGTGCCCCTGTACTTAGCGCTGGTGAGGCCGCAGCTTGAGTCCTGTGTTCAGTTTTGGGTGCCACAGTATAGGAGGGACATTGGGGTACTGGAGCATGTCCAGAGAAGGGCAACAAAGCTGGTGAGGGGTCTGGAGAACATGTCTTATGAGGAGCGGCTGAAGGAATTAGGATTGTTTAGTCTGGAGAAGAGAAGGTTGAGGGGAGACCTTATTGCTCTTTACAACTACCTGAAAGGAGGTCATAGTGAGATGTGAGCTGGTCTCTTCTCCCAAGTAACTAGTGACAGGACAAGAGGTAATGGGTTCAAGTTGCACCAGGGGAGGTTTAGGCTGGACATTAGGAAAACATTTTTCACTGAAAGAGTTATCAAACATTGGAACAGGCTGCCCAGGGAGTTGGTTGAGTCACCATCCTTGTGGTGCTTAGACACATGGTTTAGTGGCAGACCTGATAGAGTAGGGTCAATGGTTGGACTAGATGATCTTAAAGGT
>VYXH01012568.1:91770-107993 GCA_013397275.1 Burhinus bistriatus | reverse complement strand
AAAAAAAAAAAAATCAACAGGGCAAAGGGCCAGGGAGCATCTGTGAGGGTTTCTGCGTGACCCACCGGTCCTGTCTCGGCTACAGCTCCTGTGGAGGGAGCAGGCGTGGGGTCAGTGTGATGTGTGGGGCCCTCCGCTCACCACCCCACGGAGGCAGAGACCCCATGAGCTCAGCCCGGATTGGGGACGGCAGCCTCACCCCCACATGAGCCATGGAGCAGCAACACTAGCAAGGAGGGGGAAAGCAACGTGAAGATGGAGTGTGCTGACCTTGGCAGCATCCTTCTCCTCCTCCTCCTCTTCCTTCTCCTTGGGCAGCTGGCTCTCTTCCCCCTGCGCGGCCGCCTCATCTCCCACACGGTCTTTAACCTGAAAGGCAGAGGATGACCCCTGTCCCCCACCCCATGGCAGGGAGTCCCTGCCGTGGTTGCCGGTCCGTGCCGTCCCCAGTACCTTGCCATGCAGGCACTGGGTCTCTGGCCGTGTCCTCCTCTGCAGCTCTGCTTCAATGACCTCGAAGAACTCCCGGCGGGCACGGTTGAGCACCTCCTGGGGATTCTCCACTGGCCTCTCCTCCACCTCCATCTCCTGGCCCTCCGACCTGGCGCGCTCCTTCAGCCGCATTTCCCGGCGCCGGGCCTCCAGGATCTTCTCCCGCTTTGTCTCCCGCTCGAACATCTAGGGCAGGGGGGATGCTGAGGGGTGCAGGGTGAACAGGGGGCCCCGCGGGACAGCGTGCTCTGCACAGGGACAGCGCAGGGCTCGCTGGCAGCGCTGGCAGAGCTGCTGTGCATGGGGCCAGCGATGTGCCAGCAGTGCTGAGGGCTTTGCTGTGACCCGGCACAGCAGCTTGCGGCTCAAAGCTCACGTACAGCGGTGGCCAGGGCCTTCTCATTCCTCTGGAGGGTGCAGAGCCCAGAGGAGATTTCCAGCAGGGTGACGGTGCCCAGCTTTGAGCCGCAGGCAACAACGCACCCGTTGTCCTGCAGGCGCAGGCTGGAGAGGGGCTCATTGCAGACCTGGGGAGGAAGGACAGGCAGGTGGTGGCACTTAGCCCTGATGTGGTGCCCCACAGGGGAAGTCAGGCAGAACGAGCCAACAAGAGGCAAATCCACATGGTTCCCAGTAACAGGAGCCTACGTGCAAATTTTTGAGCATACTGGGCTCCAGGCACAGCTCAGGGCTGAGGGGACAGCTGCTGCTCGACGGAGCTTATCCTGAGCTCTGCGCAGGCAGGATGGGACTCTGTCCCCTGGCTCTGCCTGCTCCGTGCGGGGCAGGGCAGACATGCCAAGCAGCCCGCTGCCGGCACTGGCCGGGGGCAGCCCCTGCTCCCCTCCCAGGGTGAGGGACCCGGAGCCATTGGGGACCCGACCTTCAGGCTGAGAGAGGGGTCGTTCTGCTTGAAGAGGAAGTCCCAGATGTCCAGGGTCCCGTCTGATCTGGTGGTGAAGAAGACAGCTGGCTTCACGGTGCTCCAGCACCCGTCCGTCAGGTAGGAGAGGTGGTACCTGCCAGCAGACCCAATGCAGTGGGGATGGGCTCATGGCCTCCATCCCACTGGCCCCACGGCTGCTGTCTGCGCAGCGCCTTCAGCCAAGAGCTCAGGCATGGGCACCCTCCGTTCCAGCACCCTCAGCCACGGTGGCACTGCCCTGCCTTGGTGACCATCTGATCACCTCCTCCTGCCTGACCTGAGCAGACCAAACCCTGCTGGTTGTCTGCCCCAAACACGCTCTTCCACAAAAAGGAAGACTTTTTTTGCAGAGCAAACTTACACACACCAACACCTACTTGGTCCACATGATTGATGATTCCTTGGTCTCCTCTGACCAGATCCGAGCAGTCCAGTCACCGACTGTCAGGAAGATTTTGGGGTAGAAAGGGTTCCTGGCCAGTGCATAGACAGGTCCAATGTGGCCACTGTAGGTGCTGGTGATTTTCTCGGGGGGTGTCTTGGCCTTGCGGTTGCAGGCGATGACGATGCCTTGCTCTGTGCCCACCATGAACTTGGTGGGCTGAGGGTAGGAGCAGGAGAGAGCAGCCGTCAGCAGGCTGGGGACCCTGCGGGGCAGGGGCAGTGGGGCAGTAAAGGCAGCAAAGGGCTTTCCTGTCTGAGCAGGGGGGAGCCTCCTGCAGCCAGTGCCCGGGGAAGATGAAGCCCTGGGACCCACCATGATCTGGGGGATTTAGAGACCAAAATTCCAGCAAGACCCTGTGTTTCGGGAGCACTTCAATTCCTAATTCTTAAAGATAGGTGAGAACATGCTGCAAGCTGCAGCACTGTGCTCTGGGTCACTCTGGGCATCAGACGCTTGTGCCGTGCCCCTGGATCCCTGCCCGCAGGGGTGACCAGGCGCGGCCTGCCTGGCTCGGTTCAGCTTGGCTCATGCTCCTGCCCAGGTTAGGGTACTGGTTGTCTGTGGGCAGGGTGATCCTGATGGCAGGGCAGGGAGGCTCACCATGGTGGGCTCGAACTCCAGCGTGACGGCACCCAGAGCGTTTTCCAGGAGCCCTTTCCGGGTGATGTCCAAGACCAGCGAATCGGTGGGCTCGGACAGCTTGCGGATGTCCCACCACAGGACCTGCAGGGGACAAGCAGTGGGAGAGGGCTGCAGGGCAGGAGCTGCTCCCGGCTCGGCTGCAGATGCTGGGGAGCAGAGTGCCCTGGAGCCAGGCAGCTGCCCTGTGCCAGCCTCTGCTGCCAGCCTACGGGCCTGGTTCCGGTGCTGCCATGGCTGGAAAGGGGCAGAGTAGGCAGGGGAAGCTCTTTTGGGCCATCAGCACCTGCCAGCGGGGTCCCCGTGTGAGTGCTTGGCACCCTTCCCCCTGCCCTTTACCTGCCCATCGGTGGAGGCTGAGAAGCACTCGGTGCCCGTTTTGGACTGCAGCCAGATGGCTCCGTACACAGGGTCCCTGTGGCTGACCTCCACGGTGGACACCTCCACAGGCAGCCCCCCTTTCCTGGTATCCCAGTAAGCTGGGAAGGAAAAGGAGCTGTCAAGATCTGCACCTGCTCCCTTGCCGGGCTCCTTTGCTTGCCATGCGTTTCCCGAGGAGATGCTGCCCCACTGCCTGAGCCACAACAGGGAGCACCTCACCGCGTGCTCCCCCTGCGCTTCCCAGCCCCAGAAGAATCATGTCAGCACCCTGCAGGCTGGGAGCCTGCTGCTGAGATCACCCGCAGCGATGCCCACTCTGAGCGCAAACGCAATTTGCACCTTCTGCAAACGCTGAGCTAGGTGGTGGTAACACATTAAATAGCCGCAGCAGTTCTTCAGCGATCATCTCAGTGGCAGACGCACTGCAATGCCCAGAGGCAATAAATCCCCCCGGTTTCCCCCTGCTCGGCACAAAAGGTTGCAGCATGGGCATGGTCTAAACATCCCCCAACTCCCCGTCAGCTTCCAAACAGCGGCTCTTACACTCTATGCTGCTAAAAAACAGCCTGTGTGACCTGACCTCGGCTGTGCTCCCCTCCTGTGTGCCCGAAGGGCGCTGGCTAACGAAGGCAGGTCCCCCGCGGGCAGCAGAAGCCATCCTTCCCCATCTCTGCCTCTGACACGCGGCAGAGGGCAAGCCACAGCGCAGGACGGGCTGCAGTTCAGCAAAGGTTAGGCAGTTGGGCCGCAGCGGCACCGAGACGCACACGCTCCCCCTCGCTCACTTCTAATTAGGCAATTGGATGTGACGGAGTGTGCTCCGCTGGGCCCGTGCCACGCGCCGGGGGAGCACTGCAAAGGACGGGGTGAGATCCCTCTGCTCCATCACCTGCAGAGCGTGCAGTAACAGCCCCGTAATGCATGCCCTGTCAGATCCGATCGCTGCTGCAAATGGCAAGGAAAACATCAAAATGAGAGCAATTAAATCAAAGGGCTCACGTGGCCAAGTAAATAACAGGGCCGTAAATGAAGCTGGCAAAGAGGGGCCCTTTTCCAAGCACTTGAATAAACAGCACAAGAACAATTCAGTGCACACAACGACAGCAACTCTCCTGGGCTTTTGCCATGCAAAGACACGAGGCGTGGGCAAGACGGGAGCACAGCACGCGTGCTGCTCAGCCGTCTGATCCAGCAATCCCTGCCGGGCTCTCGCTGCGGCCACAGCCGCCTCACTGCCCTGAGTGCCTGCGAAGGGCTCCCCGGCACGGTGTCCTCCCCTCCCCGGCTACCTGCTCAGGCGAGCACGTGCTTGTCCTCTGCACGCCGAGCCCCAGGGCTTCAGGCCGTGCTTGGGATATTCCCAGCCGCAGCCCTAATGACATTACGCCCTTTGTGAGTGTAGCAGTGCTGGAACCAGGCTCTTGCTGAATTAAAATGAAGTCTCAGTAATATGGCCTCACGCCTAATCCATCTTCCTTACCCATCTGCCCATTGTAGCATCCTCCCACCAGGAGGTGCGAGTCTTTGGGGTTGTATTCCAGGGTCACCAGAGGGGATGACGGCTTGAGAACGAGCTCCGGCTTGTTGGGGTTTTCTGCCAAGAAGGGATGAGTGAAGAGCAAAGCACAAAGGCAGTCCGGAGGGTGAGCACCCCTGCCTCCAAACCAGCCTCCCGATACCACACCCCGCTCCTCCATGCCTGGCTCCCTGGCACGCCGGCGCTTGCCCAGCCGTGCTGGATGAGGAGAAGCTGGTGAGCTGCCCATGTCACCAGGATGCCTCACCTTAGCCAGGAAGGAGAGCTGACCTGTCCTCACCTGCCAGCCTGGGGACAGACCCCTGGTACCCCAGTTCCTAATACCCTGACCCCTCTTTGTGTTTCTCACTCCAAAATACAACAGGTCTGAGAGAGTTTTTCACAGAACAGCGCAGTTCTCAGCCTGGGCTTTTGCTGCCTCTTTCTTTCTTAATCAAGCACAAGTGAACTGCACAAACCCAAGAACCACATAACAGGAGTGTGGCACAGCTGCCTGTTGTGGTTGCAGGCGCTCTAGCTCATGAAGTCATGTAGTGGGATTTTAGTGGTTATTTTCCACCTGTTGGCCAGCTTTCAGGTCCCATTTCTGCCCTTCTCTGCATTGATCTGTGGGCAAAGCAGAAACTGAACCCCTGTTCACCCCCTCTGGAGTGCTGTGAGGCTTCATTACGTGCTTTGAGGACACAAAGTGCTTCCGCAGCGGCAGCATTACTGACTGGTGAGTTTTCTCTTCCCCTTACCAAGATCCCAGATGTATGAGTCAAAGCTCATGTCTTTCATGTTTTGCTGAAACTCCAGGCTGGAATAAGCCACTGCCAGTTTCTTGCTTGTGTCAGGGTGCCAGGAGAGATGCGTGGCCGTCCTCTTGGTTACGTTGGGATCCCTTTTTGATAACAGGACATCAAAGAAAGATGTTAGTTTGCTAACAGCTTTGTCACGCCCTGGGATGACTGTCTCCCAAAGGAAACTGTGGGAATCGCAATTAAAACAAGCTGCAGCCCTTGAGCATTGAGTGCAGGAAACGATTCTCTTGGGGGTTGGGCGGAGGAAGAAGAGTTGATGATTTAATAAAGTCTTTCCAGTTATACGTTTCTAAGAATCCAATTATGTTACTGGATCTGACTTCTAGAAATGACCTAACAGCCCCTGACATTTGAAAATGATCTCTGAGGCACCAAAAAAAAAAAAAAAAAAAAAAAAAATCCTGTCTAAAGCACTGTTAGAAGATGCTCAGAGCTGCGTCTCTCCCTGGACTGTTGTACTGATCTCCGAAGTGCCTGGGCAGGGAGGGGAGGAACGGACAGAGTTATGGAGCAGAGGGGCTGCAGCAGGTCTCTCCGTCCATAAACCGAACCCGCACTACCCTAAAGCCGCTGGGTTTTCCGTCTCCTTTGCCTCCAAAGGCAGTTTAATACACAGTATCCCGCTGCGCATCTGGAGAGCCTGGTGAGCCCAGCTGGTTGTGCTACCTGATGACATTGATGGTTTTTGCGGAAGGGGGCTCGTCTTCCATCTCTGCCATCTCCTCCTCTCCGAAGTACTCCTCGTAGATGTTGATGGCGTTGTTCTGCTTGACGCAGTGCTCCATCAGCTGCAGAGAAAGCACAGGCAAAGGCCGTGCCTCCGGGGAGCTGCCTAGGCGAGGGGACCGGCAGCGGGTGGGCAAGGGGGCTCTGGGAGCAGGAGCAGGGGGACGGGCAGGGCCTTACGGTGCCGAGGTGCACGATGGTGTTGATGTAGTTTTCATCTTTCTCCACTTTCTTCCTGAAGCGGATGGTTTGCTCCGCCTCCTGCGGGTTGATGTCTTTGGGCCAGCCACCCTCGACGTGGTTGACACCGCGGGATTCCACCTCCACCCGCTCCGTGTTGACCTGAGGAGCGGCACGGAGAGAACAGAGCAAGAGTTTGAGCCAAAAAGGTGCAAAACCACCCTTTTCCCCCCTCTTCGTCCGGCGTTGCCCTGCAGAGCGGCAGCCTGGGAGGCCCTGGAGGGCAGCCCTCACCTCGTGCTCCGACATGTCGCTGGTGTGCTGGACGTAGCTGTCCACGGGGTTCCTCAGGATGAAGCTGCTGGCCATGCTGGGGTCGGGGGGGATGTCCACGTTGACCTTGGCCGGCCGGTCGGAGAAGCTGCAGGGTCGGCCGAACTGGCTGCGCTTCCGCGTGTACACGTAGACGATCTCCATGGCGGCCCTGCGAGGGGGCAGCGGGGGCCCCTTCCTCCCCTAGCCCTGGGTGAGGGGGGTCCGAAAGGGATCGGGGGCCTCAGGGGGTGCCCACGGCGGCAGGGGACCCCGCTGCCCTCCTGCCGAGGACCCAGGCGTCCGGGCAGGGCCGCGTCCGTCGTTGCCTGGCAACGGCGGAGGGAGATCACATGACTCCACCGCCATGTTGGGGAGGGCAGGCCGTCACGTGACGGCCGCCGCTTGCCGCCATGTTAGGAGGTCCGAACCTGGCTAATGGTGGTGGTGGGGGGTGCGGTGTGTGTACGATTAGCACAGGGCATCGGGGGGCGGCAGCGGCTTCCTAAAGGAGAAGGGGCTTCTGCTGCCAGCCCCACGCCCCCACTGCGGGGGGCCAGAAAGCCGGCTGGGCCCCATCTGTGTGGGGAGGGCCTGGGCCGTGGCGATGGGAGCACAGCCCGTGGCGGGTCCCCCCCTGCCTCTGCTCCCTGCGACCCCGCAGCCAGCAGGGAAAGCTGCACCATTCCTGCAGGAGCGGGCCAGGTTCTTGGGGAAGCTACGGTGTCCCTGTGGCAGGCGCAAATTGCCTCCCGGGGCCACGGCAAGCTGCCATTGCTGCAGGGCCCCGTAGGCCTGGGGCCCCCCAGGGCCGCTGCCCACCGGCATCCCAGCTCCCTTCGCCCCGAGGACACGCGCGTCCACACACGCCGCACCCCCAAAATCGGTGTGGGCCCCGCCCACCCCACCGGCTCCCCACCTGAAACGGCTCCAGCCACTGCCACAGCCAAAACCAGTCCAACCTGCAGCCACGGGAATTAAGCCCGATTCATAAAAACCTGCTTTGGACTGCAAAGAAATGCTGGGACCGGTGCTTGAGGCGAGGCGTTTGTGCTGGCCATGGAGAGCCCCGGCCTGGCACCGCAGCCTGAGCAGGGGCAGCAGGGAAGGCCCAGGGAAACGCGCAAGGAGGAGGTAAGTTTAGTACAAGTGTTTATTGTCTTTTCCCCAAAGGACACGTACAAATCAGGCCGGACTCCAGCTCCTAGACAGAGTCCTAATGAGGTTAGTTCACATGCGTTTAAAAACAGCTCTTCTACCAGTACCGTTACATCGAGACATTAAAAGCCAAAAAAACAAACAAAAAAAAAGTCCCCTGAAAGTTTCCAACAGCAAGTAATGCTAGTCACACGTAACACGGACAGACGGCGTTAGGGGACCGAAGGGTACGTACACGTTATCTTTAAAAGACACAGTGAGTCACTGCTATCAAGTAAGACCCCCCCGGCTGGCCCAAGGGGGACAGCCTGGCCACCCCAGGGGGCTGCCTGGCTGCAGCGCTGTTAGCCAAAGCAGGAAGGGATGGATAACCACCAGCAGCAGCAGCGCAGGAGGCGGCTGCTAATTGCAATCAGACAGGACAAGCCTTGCCCACCCACAGCAAGGTACAGCCTTCGCAGTGGGGAACGGCCCCGCAGCAAACCCAGCCCCGGCTAAACCACCGCCACGGTGCCGAACAGGGCTATGAGAGCTGAACTCGCCCTGGGTGGGGGGAGAGGGACCAGAAGGGCGAGTGGGCAGGAAAACACTCATCACCCTGTCTGCACCCTTTGGGCTGGGAGATCCGGGTCCATCCCCAGTTGGTGGGATGGAGCAGCGGCTCTCCCTGCCCGTGGCGGCCGAGGGGCGGCTGCGGGGAGGGGGCCTTTGCTCACATCCTCCCGAGTTAGCCCGTGCAGAAAAGGGCACCCACAAAGGATCCGGTTGAACTCATGCCGGTTCCCCGTGGCTCCTTGGCCCCCAGAGCTGCTCAGCCTGAAGCCCTGGCAATGCCAGTCAAGGCAGCAGGACCATGCCCTCCCCAGGACCACATCCTGCCCCAGGGATGCCAGTGTAGTCCCTAACCCTCTCCTAGGGAATTTGTGGTTACACCAGGCGCGTCCTGCAGAAGGAGGGGAGCCCGCCCCAGCCCATGCTGCTGGCCCGCCTGCCCCGGGGACCCAAATCGCCAAAAAGAGCCCACAAACCAGCCAAAAACCTGCTACCAACATGCACTGCAGTAAAACCACGCTGGGACAGAGGCAGCGAGTAAAACCGTGCCTCTGCCCTGCAGAGAACTCATAAAACCAAGCAGCAAAGCAAAGGAAAACCAGCAAGGCCAAAACATCCCTAATTCTACAGCCTCCAAACCTGGGGCCGGGACATCTCCGGCTCAGGGGGGCACGGGGAGCCGGCTCTGCCCGTGCGGAGTGGGAACATGGCAGAGGGGAGCAGTTAGGGGGTAGCAAAGCCACCCGTGGCTGCCGGGAAGGGGCTGGGATCACTAGTGGTTGGTACTGCATTGCTACGGGAGCAAAGGAGCTGCTGCCCGGACCCCTCCCCGAGGGGCTGGTGCTGGGGGGCAGCCCATGGTCCCAGGTTTGGCGCTCCAGGCAGAGGGAGCTGGAGAAGGCTCCCCTCCGTGGTGTAAAACATCCCCGACCTGGTGCAGAGGGGAAGGGAAAGGAGAAGCCGACACAGGGGCGTGAAGCATCTCCGGTCTTCCTGGCACACCAGGAGCCCGAATGCGGTGCTGCCCCACTGCCGGACGGCCTTTGGCCCCGGAGTTGCTGTCAGCCATAAGGCAGGAAGACTTGAGACCGAGCAGAAGCTGCCAAAGGGTAGAGGAGGGTGTGCAGAGCACGCAGGGGGACCCCTACCACCGGGGCTTGTCTCCGGCTGCCGCCGGGCTTCCCACCACGTCTTTTCCAGGTGTCTTTGGTTTCCATTACAGAAACGCCGGTGGCATTTTCTCCTCCCGCGAGCTGCTCGGGGCGAGCGCGTTAGGCTGGGAACTCGGTGCTGTGGTGCCTGATGTGCTCATCGGTGACAGACAGGTAGGTGGCTCGCATGCTCGGGGAGTACTGTGGGGAGAGGACATGGGGGTCAGCACACCCCTGACCCACGGTGCACCCCATCAAGCCCCCGCCAGCCATGTCCAACCCAACCCTGCTCCGCCACGTGCCGCTGAGCCGCCAGAAAAAGCCTGAGGATGGAGAGGGAAGATTACTTCCCACTTGTATTAGTCCCCATTTAATCTGCCAGGCTGCCATGGGTAAGGGGGCCAGACCTTGGTCCCAGCCTCTTGGAGGGCTGGAAGGCAAGAGACCCCCCAGCCAAGACACTCCAAGTGCCTCAAGCTCTGCTTTGCCCCTCCCTGCACTGCTGGGATGGCGGCCAGGTTCATCCTCCACCTTCCCGACTCCAGCCTGGCAGCAGATTCAGCCCCAGTCACCCAGCCTGGATGTGTCCGATCCCAAGGGGCTCACACCAGGATGGGCTGGAGCTCCCCTCCCTGTGCTGGCACGGGGACGGTGGCACTGCAAGCACAGGCTGGGCTGGGACGGCAGCGGAGCAGGACGGGGTTTAGCCCTGACACCCAGGCTTGGGCCAGGTCTTTACGGCAGCTGAGCTGGGTTTTGCCCCCTGATCTTCCCTCTCCACACACAAACCTTATCCTGGCTGTGTCGGGGCTCACCAGGTGCCTGTGCCGGCAGCTGCTGCAGGCTGAACCCCCCAGCGCTCCCCAGCCAGGACAAAGTCCCCCCAGCGCACCAGGAAGGGGGTAGCGGCGAGCCCAGGGCAAAACCTCCAGCCCCCCCCCAGCACCACCAATGCTGCAGAATTAAATTTCTCCAGCATTTTGCAGGAGGGAGGGGCACCCCGGCCAGGCATTAAGGAAGATTATTTGGAGTTTGTTATTTTGGACCGTGAAAGTCCTTCCTCAGGGATCTGAATCCTGGTTAAATTAGACCATTCAGGGCGGGGAGAAGCGCTCAAATTAATCCCCCCCATTCATCCATCCCCGGGGAAGAGGTTCGCCAGCTGCCAGGTCTGCGCAATCGGATTACAGCCTCCCGCCTTGGCGCGGCTCCGCGCTTTCACCTGATGGCAAAAATCTTCCCCGGAAGAGGCGAGGGTGGTGTTCCCTGCTGCGGCAGCATGCTGGAGCCACGTCCCCAGTGCCACCGTGGTGCCCGCAAGGGGCAAGATGGGGAACACAACTGCTTCGGATGGAGGCATCGAAGCAGATTAAATGCTGTCAGAAAGGGAAGGGGAAAACCTGCGCCGAGAAGGGGATGGAGATGGGGACCATTTCCAGCCATCCCAACAAGTGGGAGCTGCAAATCAAACCCCTCTTGTGCCTGTGCTGGGGACAAACGACAGCCCCGTCCCTCCCGAACCTTCCAAGCTCTCCCCAAAATCAAACCAGCCCCACAGGAAAGGGGATGGAGGAAGGCACCGAGGAGGGGAAGGAGGATGGGAACCCAGCTGCTGCCCCAGGAGGAGGACGGAGAAGGAAGCGGCTGAACTTACTCTTGATGGGCAACTTAGCTCCAAAAGAATTGATGCAAAAAAAAAAAAAGAAAAAAGAAAAAAAGGAAATAAAAAAATAAAGCAGGCGTTAACAGACAGGGTGGGCTTAACCAAACAGCAGGGAAATGTAAACATGCATGGGTGACTGCGGAAAATGTCCTTTGAAAGTCAGAATAAATAAGAAATAAAGCAGAGAAGAGCAGCTGAAGGAAAGACTATTTCGGTCTCCTCTGAGCACGTGGCTGGTGACCTCTCCCCGCAGCCTCCGCGGGCCAGCCGGGAACTGGGTTAGCGAGACGGGCAGGAGGGATGTGCTCCCAGATAGGGGACGTCCTCTGCAAGGGCAGGAGGAGGGGGCCAAGCTCACCCCTCCCCATCCCCACCCTGTCGGTGCCTCAGGTGAGCGGCTTTCCAGCAAAGCAGAGGGGCTCCTGGCCACCCGGCTAACCCCCCTGGCCCGTGGGGCATCACAAGAAGGACTTGGCCTCGGCCGTCCACCGTACCGTGGGAGGAGGAGAGCCTCTGCCGATCAGGGGGACGTTCTCGTAGCGCGGGTTTCCACCGAAGAGCACGGCTTGGTTCCTGGAGGGGGAGAGCCCGTCAGGGTGGGGGGCATGGCAAGACCCCCACCATTGACCCATGCCCCCGACGTGGGGTGCCGCTCCATCTCCGAGGTGGGGGGACCCAAGGGTCAGCTCCTCCGAAGACGGGGGGGGTCTCACATGTATTCGGAGACAGGGGCGTTGGAGATGGTCTGCGCCGGGGGGTGCAGGCTGCTCTGGCTGCCCAGGCTGCTGCTGTAGCTGCAGAAGCTGCGGAGCTGCCCCCGGGCCGGGTTGTGAGTGGCGATGCGACGTGCCTGCGGGTTGAAGGGGTCTTCCTCGTCCATGTCATCATAGTCCCGGTCCCTGCAGGGACAAGGTACCAGTGCTCACCTCCCCCCGGTCCCAAAGACAGTTCCCCCCTGTGCCCAGCTCGTGCCGCACATGCAGCCCCGTGCCTGCCGGTGAAGGCAGGGTGGCTGTGCGGGCAGGGGCTGCTGGCAGACCCACCTGCCAGCAAAGTGCTTCCAGGCACGCGGGGTGGCGCAGATGATGGTGGAGAAGGAGGCGGCCACCAGCAGGGAGAAGAGGACAAGGTAGAGCAAACCCTCCACCCCGTCGTAGCAGATGCCGATAAGGGCATCCAGATAGTCCTGTGGCAGGAGATGAGATGGGGCAGGGCTGGCAGGCGGTGGGGGGGGCGACCCCCGGAGCTGCACACCCCTGTCCCGGCCCCCCCGGCTCCCCCCTCACCTTGTGCAGCCCCCGGCAGTCCAGCATGGCCGTGAGCTGGTGCAGGCTGGTCTCTGAGGAGTTGAGGAGCTGCTGGACCCCCAGCAGGTCTTTCTGCAGGAGACCGGGGAGGGGGGGTGTCAGGGCAGCGCTGGGCAGGATGGGGAGCAGAGGGGGGGCACGGGGCCCCAGTTCCCCCCACCCTGTACCTCGGCCGTGGGGAAGAGAGGCAGTGCAAACTGTATCAGGCCCTGGATCTGGATCTGCATGGTGGTCAGCGAGCGCTGGAAGACGGTGAGAGCCTGCAATGGGGGAACGGGGAGCAGTCGCGCAGCTGCCCAGGCCACCCCCCGCCCCAGGCAGCACAAAGTGGGGTGCTGGCTCCCCCATACCTGCTGGAAGGGGTTGCTCAAGCTCTGGTCACAGTACAGGTAATAGTGAACCACCTCTGCAAAGCAAACAGGAGACATCGGTGTGAGCGTCCCGAGGGGCGGAGTGCGGCACAGGGCGGGCGGCATGGCAGTGAGGAGCTCCACACCCCCCCAAACCTCCACGCAGGTTTTGGGGAGCACTGGGGTCCCTGCCCTGAGCTCATCTCCGTGCCATGCCCTGGGGCCAGCCCTCACCCGCACTGATGACGCTCTCCGTCTGGTTCATGATGAACTTGTCCGGAGCCACGCAAAAGTCACTGGTGCCCTGCAGGGACGAGAGGGACGTTGTCAGGGCTGGGATGGCACCCACAGCCCTCGGCTCTGTCCCGGCACAGCTGGTAACACCCCTCCCAGCCCCACTCACCACCGCCGCCGCCGTGTCCACGGCCATGGAGGCCCAGCTGAGGATGAGCGTCAGCAGCCCGCAGCACAGCATCCTGCGGGGAGAGGGGTGAGCACACCACGCGGTCCAACTCTGCCCTCCCGGCGGCTCCGGCACTGCCAAGCCCGGCCACGGGGTACTCACGTGGTGAGGAGGCAGCGGGAGCGCTTGGCCAGCCCCAGGCAGGCAAGGAGGCAGACGGTGAGGACGAGGATGAAGAAGAGGAGGTAAGACAACCACCTGGGCACAGAGGAAGGTTCCGTCACGTGTGCCCACCTCCCCAGTCCCACCAGGAGATGCTCCGGCAGCCCAGCGCCGTCCCATGGCCCCGCTCACCGGTAATACTCAATGTAAGAGACATGGCCGGCCAGCGCGGTGAGGTCGGTGCTGGTGCCCTGCCAGACGGGCAGCCCCGAGAGCTGGAGGACAATGCTGCCAGCCAACTGCTGCATGAACTTGAGGGTCTGCAGGTAGTCCCCCCGCGCGGCCAGGAGCTCATTCAGCCGCGCCAGGTGCTGCTCCAAGCCCACCTGCATCTGCAGCGTGGTTCCTGCTACCTGGGGACAATGGGACAGTCAGCCCCGCCGCGACAGCACCGGGAGCTTCCCCACTGTCAGCCCTGCACCCGGCGGAGTCATTCGCCCCATCTGTGGGATGCTGACCCTCCGGAAGAGCGGCCCCATGTCAACCCCTTGTGCTTGAGCCGGATCCATCCTCTGGGACAGCCCTGCCGTGGGCCCCCCCCCCAGCCCTTCCCGGCCACAAAGGCCCCATTCTGCGGAGTGACGTCACCCTCCCATGCTCGCCGCCGTGGCAAGGCCGCCCCGGGGGCTCGGCTAGCAGCGCAGGACGCCTGGCTCCCTCCAGCTGGATGCCTCCCTCCCCAGTGCTTTAACCAAACCCAGGATGGGGGAATCGATGCGACCCTGGGGGAGACGGAGGGGGTCGGATGGGGGGACCCTGCCCTGCAGCCCTACCAGCGAGTCNCCGCGACAGCACCGGGAGCTTCCCCACTGTCAGCCCTGCACCCGGCGGAGTCATTCGCCCCATCTGTGGGATGCTGACCCTCCGGAAGAGCGGCCCCATGTCAACCCCTTGTGCTTGAGCCGGATCCATCCTCTGGGACAGCCCTGCCGTGGGCCCCCCCCCCAGCCCTTCCCGGCCACAAAGGCCCCATTCTGCGGAGTGACGTCACCCTCCCATGCTCGCCGCCGTGGCAAGGCCGCCCCGGGGGCTCGGCTAGCAGCGCAGGACGCCTGGCTCCCTCCAGCTGGATGCCTCCCTCCCCAGTGCTTTAACCAAACCCAGGATGGGGGAATCGATGCGACCCTGGGGGAGACGGAGGGGGGCGGATGGGGGGACCCTGCCCTGCAGCCCTACCAGCGAGTCGATGCCGGTCAGGGTGTGGTTGGCATGGTCCAGGGCGTAGAGCAGCTGATACACCCCGTCGTTGGTCTCGCTGTTCCCATAGAAGCCGATGCCGACGGCCGTGCTGCGGGCAGAGAGGGGACCCCCAATCAGAGGGGAGGGAAACGCTCACCCCGACAGTGGTGCCTTGCTTCGGGGGGACACCGGCTGGACAGGGGACACTTCCCAGAGCATCCCGGTGTCAGGGGACCTCCACCCGCGGCAGGGCACAGCCAAAGCAGATGGGACAGGGACAGCACGGTGATGGGGACGTGCTCCCCGCCGGTGCCCACAGGGCCTGGGGACATCCGAGCCCGGAGCTGCTCCACGGGCCGGACACAGCGGGTTTGAAGCTCCTCCTGCCAAACCCCGAGAGACTGAGGGCGGAGGGGCCGGGCAAAGCAGATTAGGGGAATCCGCTGGAAGCGCCACCGCTCCCGATTAAAGCTGCTGCTGGGCTCAGCCCCGGGAGGGAAGGCAGGCAGCGGGCTGGGGGCCGTGCCGCAGCTACTCCAGGCCCCATGGCGAGCTCAACCGCAGCTGCTTCGGCGCTCCCCGGCACCTGGTGTGTCAGCAGGCGAAGCCGGGCTGGAGATTGGAGCCGGCTCCAAGGGCAGACATGCCCCTGCCCTGGCCAGGCACGTGCCCGGTGCATGCAGTGCTGCCTCCCTCCCCACGGCAGACCCCAGTAAAACCAACAGACACCGTCCACTGGTCCATTCACCACGATTAGGCCTTTAACGGCTGCAAACAGGCTCGGCGTGGCTGTCGGGGGCCGGGGGGGGTGTGTGGGTTCACAGCCCCCAGGCAGCTGCAGAACGATCCCGTGCCGCCTGCCAGCGGGCGCCCCAAGGCTGGAGGAGCGAGAGGACCCGGGGGGAGCACGCCAAGCTCATTAGTGCCATTTCCCTGCTCGGAACGCTGCTCGCAGGCAGCCATCTCGCTCCGCCCAGGCAAAACCAGCCCCTTTGTCTGGCGAGCGGGTCATGGCCGGGCAGTGAAAGGTCCCCGTGTCCCATGCTGTCCCCCCAACAGGGCCAGGCCTGCTGGGGGGCACCCGGGCTGGCTGGCGGAGTGTCCTCCCAGCCATGGGCTGCCAAAACCTGAGACGGGCTTGGAAAGCCACCAGAGCGCCGCTGGGCGAAGAAGCGTCCTGTCGCCTAATTGCTCCAGTCGCAATTAAGGCCGGGCGCACGTGGGACCTGCCAGCTGGGTCACGCTGCCGCCCGCCATCTGCTCCGGGCTGGGATTAGCGACCCAGCCCCACTCCTGCCTGGGATTAGCTGGGAAGGCGGCACGGCCAGGGTGGGAACCGGGACAGGGCTGGCCCGTGGCCGGTCCCCGGGGCTGCCCTGGCACCGGCAGCAAGGTAGGCAGGGATGGACTGTATTTAATAGCACCGATCTAATTAAAGCGACTTATGGCCGGAGTGTAGAGCCCCCTGGGCGATGAGGGGCCAGCACAGGGTCCCCATCCTCACCAGCAGATGAGCCCAGCGGTGACGGCCATCCAGGTGACGCAGCAGGAGTGGGGCCGCTTGGTCTCGGGCTCCTGGTCCCTCTTGCAGCAGCACAGGCAGATCAGGTAGACGGTGAGGAAGAGGAGGTTGAGGCCGAGGCAGATGGCAGCCACCAAGCCCAGGAAAAGCAGCGACTGGGAAGGAGAGAAGGGGACAGTCAGCGCCCGTGGCCATCACACGCCACAGAGCGCCCAGTGGTAAGCAGGATGCGGCCACATCCAGCGCCCCACGGGACGGTCACACGGGGAAAGAGGA